>LS055519.1:0-15327 GCA_900241095.1 Acartia tonsa
CCCCCCCCCCCCCCCCCCCCCCCCCCCCCCCCCCCCCCCCCCCCCCCCCCCCCCCCCCCCCCCCCCCCGCCCGGAGGAGGAAAGTTTTATTTTATTTGTTTTTTACTCTGGGTAGCCCAACAGTTGTTGAGCTCCACGAAGGAGTTAGACATAGAAAAAATATCCTTACTGATTTTTTAATTTATTCAAAAATAGGGAAGGGGGGAGGGGGCAAAGTTTGATACATTTTTTCTAGGAAAGCACCAAAAACAGAAATGATAATAAAATGTACCTTTTGATGGTATAGTAAATGTAAACCATTGCATACCCCGTACAAAAGACATATTACATTTAAAATGCAATTATAGTAATATAGATGGTTATTTAGATAATTCTATGTATAAAATGGAGATATGGGCAAAACACGGTGCTGGGTTGAAAAGAGACTGTATTTACATAAATAAAGAACCTAGTAAAAGTGGCTGACTCAGATTATGACGAAAAAAAAATAACCAATACGTCAATGACAGTGTATACTGGCCTCTCATTGGCTAATTTTGTTTACGTCATAATCAGAGTCAGACACTTTTACTAGGTTCAGAATAAAGCTTAATTAAGTTAAGGAATATGTATGGCGATCAATTAAACACCTAATCAAGATGCTTTCAGGTGATTATTGTAAAAAAGTTTGATTGAAACATTTAAACATCAAACAATAAAAAAAAACATTTATCCTATGCATCATAGTGGATGGATGTGTTTTTGCGTGTTAATTAAAATCTCTGAAACTAAAGTATCAAGTGCAGGGAGAATGTTTTATTTTGTTGGCGTAACAAAGACACTAAACAAATTTGTCAATCTGACAAACAAACATTTTCATTAATTACATATTTAGGAATTGAAGGAACCGAATATCTTTCAGATATCCGAACAAAATTTGATGAAAAATCTACCTCAAAATTGCTTAGAATCAAGATGATTATTTTACAAAATTATCAAGCCATTAATCTCCATTATATTAATAATCAAGATGAAATTGATAAAGAACATTCAGATCTATTCATTACGAACGTACGGACCGACCCAAAATGTATAACAGCATAGAAAGGTTTTACCTGATAAATTTATTCTCATTAAAAATTTTGTTGACTCTAGGGCTGACTCAGGAATTGCCTAAATTAATTGTATAACATCCATAAATTGATAGACACAGAATTTTCTGAATAAAAAAAACTGTCTAATTCCCCCAAAGTGCCTGTTATTTTTTCTATGACTAACCCTTGTTGGGAGCCCTAGCCCTGAAAGGTATTACCTACGATTTTTAAACCCTGCTGTGCGTTCTCCTTTCATCACGTGTCATTTCACGAATTTAATTTCACGTGCTATAACATCAGTAGATAACAAAAATCAATCACAAATTCAAAACACAATAAGCAAGAAGCTCTTTATGTAAATTACGTAAAAAATTACGTCATATTAGAATAGTTCATTATTCTAATATGAAGAAAGTTTTGGCCGAAATTTCCGAATTACATCATATTAGAATAATAAACTATTCTAATATGACGTCATTTTTGTATATAAAAAGTACTTCATAGGATAACTTTATGGTTAGATAGACAGTAAGTAATCCTGCAGCCATTATTATATTCAGTAAATTTATGTTATTTACTCATTATTTAGGATATATAGATACTAGGTGTAAATATTGATAAATAGCTAGAAAGATAGCTAGGTAGATAACAGAAAAAAAGATAGCTAGATACCTTTAGCTTGTTGTTGCCAAGATCAAGTTCTACAAGATTTGTTAGTTTGTTGAATGCTAAACTTTGAATTGAACTGAAAGTCACACACAAACAATATTGGAACAACAGAAACATTTTAGACTCATCAAAGGCTTTTTTTCTCTCCAGATAGTAGCTGTAAAATTAGGGTAATGTTTCCAACTCACATATTTTTGACTTTTTAACCTCGGGTCTGAAATTTCCAATGCTCTTTTTTCTTGTAGTAGAGAAAACATAACAATTTTTAATGATTAAAAAACATTGGCAACTGATAAAATTAGATTTTTAAGGTATTCCAATGTTAACCTTGCTAAGCTCTCCTTACTCTTACCTAACCTTGCTTATACAATTTTTTTTTATCAAAATGTTATTTTTCCTTTGATTCTTATAACTTTAGCTCTATTATCGAAAATACATAGGTTTCAAAGTTAGAGAGGAAAGAATTCTATATTGGTTTTTAGGAATTATACATCTAATATAATATCTTAAGGTAAAGAAATATTTGCATCCTGTCAAGGACGTCCAAACTTTTTATCTATTTTTTTTCCTGGGGATAGAAGAGTGGGGGGGGGGGGTGGGGGATATTTTAAATGGGGGGGGAATTCAACTTTAGTAGGATGGGGTAAAAAGCCCCATATAAATTTTAGGTTTAAAATGTAATCACAGTAGCTTTTGATTATTGGTTATTTTAGGTTATATTTGGTAAATGTTAATGTTTGCCCCACAGGTTTAGAGCCCCCCACGGGGGCTAGAAATAGGAGAAATGCTACTGTGAAAATAAGACGTTTTCTTTCCAAGACCCTAAACTTTTTAATGACCGTAGGTACTCAATGTTGTTTCCAGTATTATTTTCCTGATGCTACAATTTTGAAGAAATATTTTCTGTAGATTTATTAGCTCCATCTGAAATAAGAATAATGGTTAATCACTTACAAAATAAATAAAAAAATATTTAGATTTCAAAAAGTAGGCGATTTCCTTTAAATTTTCTCTTATCATTGAAATATAATGAAAATAAATTAGGATAATATTTTTTATTTTATGCATAACTCAATATAACCTAAATTAAGGTTGGTTGTTTTGTAGAAGAATAGACTCTTTAGGAAAATCGCCAGAAAGTATATATCTACTAATAAAAACAACCAAACTAACCAACCACGAAACAGACCGAAAATAAAACTACTAATAAAGCCTTATAAATAGAATATTTTTGTACTCTAAAACTATAATCTTCTTATATTTCATTTTCTATGTTTATGTGCTGTTTTGGTAGGATTAAAGGTGTTTTTATTCACGATATAAAAGAAAACTTATTTTAAAAGTGATTATAAATTTTTTTTTTGATTAGTACATAAATTGCTTTTTAGAAACATATTATTTTTCTTTATTACGTCTGTCAATATGAAAAGGTACGGACTTAAATAAGGTTTAAACAGTTTTCTAAATACTTATTGACGTAATCCTATTTATTTAGGCACAAAACTTGTACATTTATTACAATTCAAATAATTAAATTATGAATATGTAATGTATGTTTCAAAGAGCCTCTCGAGCGCTGAATCCCACTCCCATTATTTTTAATATGAAATATTTTTTTCCCTACGCCTAAACCTGGTTGGCTACCCAGTACCCATGTAAAAAAAGAAGTAAAGGGCTTTCTGGGCTCGACTAGGCACTTTGAGAGGAACCGCCGTGAATGTTTATTTTTGTGTATGAACACTTTTGCAGAGTGCATACTCATCAATCTGACAAGTTATTGCCAAATTTCAGGGAGAAACAGTCAAGCAAATCCATTTTCTCAACAGGATTCAATAATTTTTGCAAGGAAGCAGGGGGCTTTGTATATACTGTAAACTATACAGTTCTCCAAACCAAACATACGTTTTTTCTTCAAAAAGTTCGTTTAAGGACCTAGGTGCAATTGTAACCGCCACAGATAATTTTTACAAAAATCAAAATTATTACGATACTAATTTGCAGTGCTAGGCAGTTGAGCGTCAGCCGTCTGTAAGGAGAAAGCCTAAAGTGTGACGTCATAAAAATCCATCTCTTTTTTGGAAGTTTCCTTTCCCACTACTCCTCTCATCCTTCCTTTATAGAAGTATTTTTTTGACGTCATACAAGACACTTGCTTTCTCTATGTAAGCCTTAGGAAACCTTTTACAATTTTAAAATGCAGCTGGAAGCCTAAGCATAACCCAAATAAAGCAATTTTTCTTATCAAAAAAGACAAAAAAACATCCAAACTTTAGACTTGGTCTCGTCAGACACGCTGCTGCCGAGCCCTGCTAATATTCACAAAACTATTGTTTTAAAACTTCATGTTTTTCCCTGGTAAAATCCTTGATGCCAGAAATATACCTAATCTGATGCACACATATACATATTTGCAACCTTTCTATATATAATCCCTGTCATGTAAGTAGGGTAGATTAAGAATCTTGTTAGGTATCTCAAAAATAGCTTTAAACAACCTAATAAAAATTTAAGTTAACCAAACTTGTTATGTATGACTTTTTTCATTTAAAAGTTTTATTCATGGATTTAAAATGTTTAATTTTTTTTATAGGTAGATTAAAAAAATGAGATAGGTGAAAACATTCGCAGCTTTTCTATACTTATAGCGTGTTAAATTAGGTAGGTAGTTCCTAAAAAGCTTTTAGGAAGTGAATTTTAAAACTGGTAGAATTATTTACCCAAAATATTCTTATGGAAAGGAAATTATCACTTTGAAATTCTTTAAGAATTTGAAAATATTCAATCTCTTTTATAGGTAGATTAAAAAGTGAGGTAGTTTTTATGTACTTTCACCCAAGAGGGTAGATTTCTTAGTGCTAATGTACATATTTCCATAATGCACAAAATACTTTACACCATTGATTATACCAGAATTTCAATAATAAAATTAACAGATAGAGTGATTATATCTATGACAGAATAGTTGTTTATTGCATCGTATTACAGACAGCTTTTTGATGATAATAATATAAAAATATAAAATTATTATTTATATTCTAAAATTAGTGAAAAGTCATACTGCTCTTTATTTAGCAAGGGGTCCTTTAGCAAGAGTAGCGACTCTTCATTTGAATAATGAATGTATTGTAAAAATGTTTCTAATTTAATTAATCTAAACCTCATTAAACTTATACTATCATTGTAAATTTGAGTCCTTCACACAAAATACATACAAAGAGAAGGAATCTATTTGTATTGTAATTGAACTAGCCTAATTTGTAGATAGCAAATTGTAATATTGTCAAAATAAAATCCCCTGTTGTTGTTGAATTAGAAACGAAGCTTCTCTACAATTTGAATTCAAGAAACGTCCGTCCTGTCCGCAGCTAGATTTACACACTAGATTTACCTGAAGAAAAACATTATCTTCCAGCTTTGTAAGTTTATTGTGGGACAAATCAAGAACCTGAATAGAATCCAATATTAATTTTGTTAATCGTGTATATAAGTAGTAGGATGTCTGTGTGTCTGTTGTAAAGGATTTCGTTAACCACTAAACGATATGGTTCTTCTTTATACTGAATATTGCTCGTATTTATACTGCATCATAGTGACCACATTCTCTGATGGACGTAGTATAACCTACCGTCGTTTTAGAGTAAATAAAAAGTAGCATTTGTATTAATGTTATAAATATACCTGTGTTCCAGAGTCCAGTCCTTCAGGTACCCGATCAAGCCCTGAAAAAGTTACATGTATTTTTTGTTAGATTAATCAGTAAAATACTTTTTTGGCTAAATAAATTGATGTGTCCATCCGTCTGTCCAACAGTCAATGAGATATTGGAATGAAAATTTAAAGTTTATTCACTACGACATTATCAAAGCTGTTCATATAAATTGTAAATATAGAAAAGAAAACTAGAGCTTTTTGGAGAAAATGAAAAGGAAACATGTATAAAGAATTGTAGAATGAAATTATTTTTTTAGGAACGTGAATTAAATTAAAGGGAGGAAAAATACATCAAAAAATACGCTGCCTGATAAGATTTTTAATACTACTTCACTAAAACTAATACAGGTAAGTGGTTTTAAATGGAAATAATTTTTGGGAGGGCTATTATAGTTCTAGATTTATGCATTGGTGTATGCGCATTTGCTCTTCTCTGCTCCCTTTGATTAAAAAAGCCCTTGTATGTTGGTGTCGCAGCCGCTAGTATTAAGCATTTCATCTACATATCTAACATTTATTTACGATAAACATTTAGTTCCGAATTACTCGTTACATGAATTGTAAAAATTATTTATTTTTTAAAAATTTTCATGAATTCAAAGCAAATATTTATTAAAATTTGAGTTATTAATGAAAAGTTTGTTCTTAAGAAAACGTCAAACTTTAATTAGAATGAATATTACAAGGATGATTACGTTTAATAGTAGCGATGATCTCTTAAAAGCTTAGGACATACATCAAGAGAGAAAGAGAAATACAAAGATCATTTGCATATTAAGCCATTAAGTTGAAAAGCTTTTCAGACGAACATAAACATAGTCTGAAGGACTATCACTATTACTTATAAAGTATCGTCTCTTATAAATATTAAATTCATGAAGATTGTAAGGAAAATCTGAGTAAAACATAAACTATGGTAAAAATTACTGTAATGTTTAAAATTTAGATAAAACTCAAATTTTTCGCTTCATTGAAGATTTTTATAAATTTTGTTAAAGAAAAACAAGGACAATTGTATCCAAAAGAATCCATAATTGATAAATAAGAATATGAATACCAGAAAAGACATGTACTTTTATAAATCAATAATAAGATGGAGGTATTTTTTTCTCTATAACTAAACCCTATAAGGGAGCTCTCACCCTGCGGGTGTATAACATTACGGGGCTACTATGAACACAAATATAAACTTACTTAACTAGATTTAAAGCAATAAACAAACAAATGAAATAATACACCCCTCCAAACACCAATTTCAATTTAATACAAAATAAGGAGTTTTTTTGTGGGGGGGGGGGGGTTGCTAGTAAAGCAATCAATTGATCCTTACCTTGCTGAATACATTCCACTGTCTCCTTGCCAGATTTCCACTTACACAAACACATCTAATAGGAAAAACATATTTTCAAATTTTTTTTTGTAGTATTGGGCCAAAAATCCTGAGCAATTTCTTATGTTAGCCAAAGAGTTATTCTAAGTATTATTATTTTATTTTGAATTTTGTTCCATTATCACCATGTAGATTTGTCAATAATTAAGAAGTTGTGTGTGTTTGAGTCTACAAAGACTGGATCAAACATAACTAAATTTTTTTCAAAGAAGATTAGAGTTAATCTTGAAAAATACCTACAATCAATAAACATTAAACACTAGTAGAAAAAATTATAGATTATAGAAAACAATTCAAGATAGTTAGATTAATAACTATTGATTTTAAATATGTTGAACTTTTTTTGTATGAAGTAAATTTATAAAAAGAACAAGGAAGTATACTAATAGCACAATGATGGAATAATTATTATATTTAAGTTTTCTAAAAAATAAAAGATTTAAGATATTCTAGTCAGGCGTGACCCACTCTTTTGATGCACTTATCTTTAGTGACAAATCTACTCTTAAAGTTTCTTTGCACGTCTATCCATTTTTAGCAACATAAAATCTTTTTCTTATATTGAAATTTATGACAATGTTGTAAGTCTTAAATGATATCATCCGATTAATTTTTGTAAACGAGGCCATAAATACTTTTTTTCTTTCAATTTTCAAGGAAAAAGTTTAAATTTATAAAATAATTCAAATCAAAGAAATTTGAACTGTTGACAAAATATTCCTATATTTTATACTTAACTCTGACAAAGCTACACTAGCAATGGACAAAAATATTTCTTGTTTCTTTTGTTATAAAATGATATTAGATAAATTGGCTTTAAACCAGGATTCACTTTCATGCATGAGTGAAGTGGCTTGTCAACACAAATACACACTCTAGGTTTCAAAATCAAATAAGTTGAAGGCAAATAACACACTAAAAAGAGTCATTTTATCTAGTTTGTTTTAGACCATATGCCATATCTAAATTTATTCTTCTACTTGAAGATAATTTGGTTAATCTTAATCAACAGAAAATCCATTAAAATCATTAAGGAAATTTTCTTATCAAAACCCATTAGTCCAAGAATGTACACAGATATAAAAAGTACAAGAGCAAATAATTACTGTTAGTCTATCATATTCACTTTTGTACAAGTAAGAAAATATTCTTTTCTTTGTGTATACTCTAACTTAATTAGTACTTAGCTTACCGTGGTCATTCTAAATTTACTTTCTTACTTTTTTGCAAGACAATATTTCAGGATTTATTGGTGCATAAATTGTATAATTTGTTAAATGCTTTTAATAATAAAGAAAGGTCCAGTGGTTACACAAAATTTAGGCTTAATTTCTTCTCTTACAGCATTAGAAATAAAAAAATACTTTTTTGAATATAAGTAAGATGATGACTAAAAAAATCATATCATAAAATAATTTTAACTTTGCACATACCATTTTTGACACGATGTTGGCCATTTTTTAATCATATTGTTGGACACCCTATGTAGGTGAAACTGTCAATTATGATGATGATGACGCTTCGGGTACAAGTCCTCTTTGAACATATTCTGTATTTTAAATTGCAGTGTAACATGCTCAATTGCCTAGGGTACCAAACACCCATCAGACAACCAGCCCTTTGATTGGACGACCTTTGTCTTAGAAGTCCAAACTGTGCATGAAATGCGCCTGCTTTTGACAAAGGCATTCTCCCCACTTTAACTATTTATATATGACATAGCAGCAGTAGAAATCATATTTATCGTCTTTTATTAGTGTATTATTTTTTTTACTTCTTGTTCATCAACATGAAAAAGGGGAGAAAACCTTACCGTTGGACACCCTGTAGAGGATACTTCCAATGATGATAGAATTATGATGATTAGCCCAGTGCAGGGCCACCACATCTCCCGTCACAAACCATCACCAGCCTGGCATTATTCAACAATAAGATTTTAATTTTTTTTTCAGGTCTAATCCCAACCTGCATAGGGAAGATGATTAAAGTCCCTTAACAGATTATGAAGTTATACGATAGAATAGGCAATAAGGGGCCAGTATACACTGTAATTGACCTGTGGTAAAATTTATGCTGGCCTCGCATTGGCTATTTTATCGTATGACGTCATAATTTGTTGAGGGACTTTAATCATCTTCCTACATAGGTATTGTAGCTATAATTTGATTAAACGTAGATTCAAAGAACATTGAACTGTGTTTGCAACAAAAACAACTAATTGTGTAAAAATAAACATTTTCTTATTTGTCTTTTGAAGATAGTTTTTTTTGAGAATTTTAATCCAGTTTTACTCTTTGTAAATTTGAATAATTTACTTGAAATATTGTGTCAACACAAAAAAAACTTTATATTGGCATAATCTTTTTTAATTACCCAGTTTTATATGACATAATCTTAAGATTTTGTTTCTTCAAACATTTTAAATAATGAAAATTGAATTTGAAATATGTTAGGGCATAAAAACTTTCTTTATCTTATTGTTAAGTTCCTACAACACCCACAGGATCCCCATCACCAGCCAGTGCTATATTATTTATAGTATCATCATCCTCTATATTAAAATCAAACACTCCACTAGATAAGATATATTTTTTTCACTGAAGAAAAGAGTTCTTCTATTAATATCTTGATATCTGCTCACAAACAATATGATTTTTTAAAAACATCGTCCTTGTTTAGTTACTTTTAAGATTTGCTATCAAACAAAAGCATTATTTGATTTTTTTTACAGTAAAAGTAACTAATCTTACAGATTCTAGTTTTTCATCATTTTCCTCTTAAACTCACCTGAAAAGAGAAAAGAAACTTAGCTATGTTACATAAATTATTAAATATTAACTTATTCTAAACTAACGGCTACGCCCCTAGAGGCCTCTAGAACCATGTAAAATGTTTTCTTTTCAACCTATGTTAAAACCAGCTGTATAATTTTATTCGGCGTTTTTGTATTTTTGGGAGGGTGGTGGTACCCTCCTCCCAAAGAGCTATAAATAAACCTTCCCAGAACACTGTAAAGAAGAACCATATCGGTTCAGCGGTTAGCAAGATACTTCGGTACAAACAGACAGACAAACTGATAGACATGCCCATATAACAGTAAAAAATAAAAACATTTGAATAATTTTGATTTGAAGAATGTAAAATATATCTTTCTCTTCCAAAATCTTTTTTCCGTGTATGCCAAATAAAGTTAATTGTACTTGATTACCTCCCATATCATTAAAATATATACCAAGAATATAGATTTGAATAAAGTTGTTGTTTGTCAATTCTGACTTTTTTATATTTCTTTCAAAACAAACTAATACAAAAGTTTTCATATAAACAAGAAAACTAGAAACTATTTATTTGTCTTCACTTTATATTATATTCTTGGGGGGGATGAAGTTTCTCAATTTAAAACTGTAAAGTTTACATACAACAAAAAGAAACAAAGAAACAAATTAAATAAAGCATTTATTTTGAAAAAATCTGATTTACAATAAATAACATTTTATAAAATCTTTAATGATACATTGTGTTGAGAGTTTTGAGATATTTGATATTGGAATTTTTCACTATGATCTTTTAACTTTAAGGCCATCCATATTTCCAGCTTTGAATGCATTATAAAACTCTGGGAATGATATTAGACCATCATGGTCTGTATCATTATCTTCCAGTATCTTGTCAACAATCTTGATTGTTCTTCTTAATCTTTGCCTAAAAAAGTTTTTATAATTAATTTGAATAAAAACAGAATATTTTAATTAAAATCTTTATTTTCCTTAATATAAAAAGACCTTTAAAAAAAGTTATTCACCTTTCAACAGCAGGTGTGTGTTGGTCCTGTTCAACTCCAGCAACAACCTCAGCATGGTCATCTTCATGCTCTTCAGAGTGGTGATAATTATGGTCATGGCTGAGAGCTTTGAGCAACTCTAGACCATCCATGTGGTCATCTTCATCCCAGTCATGTGCTTTGAACCACAGGAACAGCTGAGAAACAAAGTTTATTTATTTAGTCTGTTTTGCAATTTTATTTTAATTAGAATTTTTGTGGCTCTTACTTTAAAATGATGTGTATATTACCTGTTCTTCCAGTTCCAGCTTTTGAATATCCTCTTCTTTATAAAGTTCTCCAAAATCTTCTCTGATATGTTCACCATCCAAAATCATGTCTAAAAATTATCTAATAAGTGCAGGAAATATTTTGTATTAAAACAAAATTTGATTAGAATTAGTGTCCTTACCTGCTACTTCTTCCTTCTTATGATCATGGTCATGGTCATCCAAGTGAATTCCATGCCCAAGTTGATCAGCAGCATGACCTCCACGAGGACTTGGTGATGGTGTATGTGGTGGCTCCTGGTAACTGTTCATACCTGGCGGCACCCAAGAATGAACACATTGTAACAGAATTGTAATTAGCAGGATTTTAAAATTCATGTCTAACAGTTCAAAGCTTGTTATGCAGTTTAATAATTTAGGAGCCAAGTCTTTTCCACATTTGAAAAACAAGAATAGCAATCATACAGATCTAAAATAAGATAAATAATATCAATATTTTTTTTTCATATACACAGCTACTCTATGACTATGTTATGTCTGTCTGTGTGTTTCTCAATGAAAGTAATTTACACCATAAAATAAAGCAGTTCTGTTTAAAATGAAGAGACTCCATGCAGAATGTTAAAAGATTCTTTTTGGATTTCAGATAAAATAAGATAATATTTATATAGGTCAGTGTAGTAGACATCAATTAAAATAGTCTTTTCCAAACCAACTCTCATTATTATTCTCACCTGGAGTCTGAAGTTTTCAACTCTTGAGATGACAAAAAGTTGAGCCCCAATTGCCACAAATGGAACAACTTGTTTGATTAAACTATTCATTCTCTACTACACTTTCATTTCTGGAAAATTTAAAAGATTATTGTATTGATAAATTTCTTTTCTTTGATATATTTGTATAAAAATATAGAGAGTTTATTTTACAAAATTCTTACAAAACTATTTCAATTACAGTTTTAGAAAAGTTACCAAAAATGCACTTCTTCTAATTTTAATTCCATGTATTATGTTAAATTTAAGATGATATATAAAAATAATTTACCTGTAAATATTCTTATTTACAAATATGCCGGGCAACACACTCGGAAAAGTCACAAGTAAACTAGTAAAACTAAGATAGGAAAAGGGAAAGTTCCTTTTAGAGACAAATATATATCCCAAATATTTAGGGGATTGCACATCATTTGAAAATAGTGTGTTATTTAGAAAGCTAAATACTTTTGCATTAAAACTTTCTGTTGTCAATTCTAGTGGCTTCGCCCCTAAGTAAGTTAGCGAGGAGAAGAGTTTTTTTTAAATTTAGTTTTTGCTTTTAAAATTCTTTGAGGGGTTTTCTTGAGTGGACATAATTCGTAAAATAGTCTAAAACCTACACTGGAAAAGTAGGCTTGCTAAATCAAATATTTTCTATATATAATCATTTAAACTTAACTAAAAAAGTACAAATTAGAAAAATTAAATAAATAAAACCATAAGCCATCCCTTGTACTCTAATACATACTGTAATGAACTTAGGTGCGTGCACAGAATATTTTGTGTAGTGTATACATATGTGAGTACATATGTATCTTGAGTTTATTAGTAGAAATAATAAGGAAAGCATGTTACAACATTGAGATATATGCAAGAATACATGACAATTATGTCCAGAAATAGTGTAGCAAAACAGTAAGAGGGAGGAGAATGGGTTGTTTTTTACACTAGTCCCCAAAGTTTTATAATAACGTTTTCTTATTCTTTGACCGAACAACCTTTGGGTCTCTTTTTTATTAATTTTGGTTTGTTGGTTTCTTAAGTTGAGTGTCCAAACGTTCCAACCACTAATTGTAATCTACAGAAGGGGTAATTTTGTGTATTAACATTATGGATGTACTTCAATTTATTGTCCTATCCCTTTAGATCCCTGGTAGCAATAACAAATTAGCAACATTTTTTATGGGGAAAAAATTCATAGCGCAATACAAAGTATAATTTATAAAGGAATGCAGTGTTTTCTTCAAATCTGTAAATTATTAAATAACATACATAAAGAGAGGGGTAGGTTTCTGGTGAAATCCGTAAAGGTTATGTGTTATAAGTAAAAAACAGTAGTAGAACGATAAAAATTTATGTTAACTTTATAAACATTTTTTTGTCTATAGTTCTTTTCAACAAGAAATACACTTATTTAGTGAATATTATCGTTCTACTACTATTTTTAAGTCTCAAAACACACACCTTTACGGATTCTACCAGAAACCTACCCCTCTCTTTCTTAATATTAAGACATACTCATGTTATATATTAGTAGCTGAATTATAAAACAAGAACCTGTCAAATGTATATATTGCATTGTATGTAGCTTTAGTATAGAAACAAAATATTAGAGCAGAAACTAAATTAAGACGACATTTAGAATTCTCATTCAAACAGAATAATTTTCACTATATCTCAGGATTTATTGGACGGGAAAATTTTGCTTTTTAAAAGCTCAATAATAGTTAGTTATTAAATTTGTAGCTTTAAGCCCCTAAATAATATTTGATTTTAATATTCGTTATAAGCCATCTTAAGCTTTCTTTTTGAGTCGGAACCAAAATAACAATATTTGTTAATCTAACTAAAAACTTAATGTTTTTAATTGTGACCTTTTCACTCAACAAAATGAGTTATGTAATTACCAATTTTGTTTGATTTGTAATAAAACCACTTTAACAATATTTCAAAAGGCTTTGCTGTAGAAAAAAAATATTTCAGTCTAGGGAGAAAAAGAATTTTGTTTTGTAGGATAAGAAAACAACATTGATATCATATTATCAAATATGGGACAAAGAATAATGTAAAGTAGAATATAATAGTAAGTAGTTAGAAGGCAAACAAAAACATTTATAAAGTCAAAAAAATAAATTGAATTAGAATTTGTTTTTGAATAGTACAATTTAATTTTTAATTTAAAATGTCATATAAACAATCAATGGAAATAAATGAGGATACTATAAGTCATAATAAACGTTTTTAACTTGTAGGTTTATTAGAATTATAAAGTCTAAATGTCAATTATTCTAATAATAATTTTCCTATGGAATTGGCGTAAATCATTTTGATTTATTTTGCTCACATTTCCGTACAATTTTTACTTTTCTATTTCTTATTAGTATTGAATTTATTGCCCCATTGGCTACACTTTTTTCTAATATGTTTTTAGATGTAAGATATCATATCTTATTTCTTTTTAAAACATATTTATAAATCTTACTTAAATTCGAATCTTCAAATGTAAACTTACCTGAAAAATATACAATAAATTAAACAAAATGTAAAAACTATACATCTAACTAATGGTTTCGCCGCTAGCATCTAGGGGCTCTGTATTATAGGGGAAAATATAGCCTAAAACCATTCTAAGACTTAAATCTATAAGATAGACTTTGTTAAGATTCCCTAAAATGGAGAACTCAATAAGTTCAGTAGTTATTGAAATCTTAAGATTCAGACAAATAAACATTACTACTTTTTGTATTAGGATAGTTAATACAAAGGGAAATTTTGTCTGTCCGTCCATATGGATGAAGCTTAAAATCTCGTAAATTGCTAGACCGATTATTCTCTGCAACAGAGAATGTTCCTGTTGGGCATACCAAGGTTTTAGGCTATTTTTTGGTAGGCGTGACATCCCCACAGTGCGATCCAGTGGGACATCCAAAAAAATTAAAATCAACTTTTATTTATCCTAGGACCTAATAATGGCTAAAAGTAGACAGCTAGAAAAGAAATTTTTAAAAAATATTAATTTTTTTGCGGAATTATGCCATTTTTAAAAAAGGAAGTGAAAAACTTCTTTTCAGTTTGGATGATTTTCCAAATTACTTTACCCATTTTTTTCAAAGCAACAAAAAGTACATTTACATTTAGCTTATGCAAATAATTTTTGAGTGAGGTTCTTTTCAGATACCTGTACTAATGTCTAATTAAAGAAAAAAATTTAAAAAAATTATTTGGGGGGTGTAAAATTACATTTTGAGAGAAAATTTTACCAAAAAAAATAAGATATTTAACCCAAAACAATCAGTTTTCTCCATTTTACCCAAAAACGGCCAGGAGGCCCCGTGTTTTGCAATAATAATATCAATATGCAACATGTTTTGTTTATAAAACCGTTTTTGAGTAATTGAGCATTTTACATTGCATGGTTTGAACAATTTCGTTCTTGTTAATTTGAAATTTTTCTCGTTAGAGGAGGAAAGACAGGGCAGGAGGTACTTCTTGAAGTACTGGGGGATATTGACGTCCCTCCCCTTACCAGTCACCCTTCCTTCCAGGGATATGAAAGGTTTGCGTAGGACTAACTATCCTACCTGTAAAAAATCCCTGTTCAAGAAAACACCCACAGAACCTCAAACACTTATGGCTTTCACACAGCCAGAGGTGTACATGAAACAAGAACTGTTGGAAC
>LS055520.1:0-15321 GCA_900241095.1 Acartia tonsa
ACAATTCTAACATGCCTAAATTAACGAAAAAAGCTATCCGTTACGGACGGACGTACGGACGGACCGACCCTAATTATAGAAAAGCTTCGCTTTAAAAAAAATTAAATTTGGAGAAAGAAAAGTATATTTTAGTTTGCTGGTTATTTTACAGTTTTAAGGGAAGAAATATTGATTTCCGCAAAATTTGAGGAAATTAGATTTTGTTGCAGACTACTATTCCTATCTGTATTGTATATAATCTTACACCCATACAAAACCTGGATATTTTAAACATGGATTAAACATTAATGACACTTTATTTGATACATCTCAAAATAACAAGGACGACAACATCCATAAAAGCGAAGCTCCAAAATCAGAAGGAAGGACAGACAAACAAGAACCTTTTAGAGTTTCAGAACTTAAAAAGTAAAACATTAATTTGTAAGTCTGAACAAAATTGTACATAAATTTGTTGCTAAATTTTGTAAATACAGGATACAGTAAAAGGAACTTTCTGGTAACGATTACAGAGTTGCTATACTTCATAATTGTACCTAATTGTTATAAGAATCATTATGCAAAGTTTTAAATCGATAGGACATTTCTAAAATGACATACGGACCCTTATTATAAATAAGCTTTGCTTTTAAACACTAACGAACATTTCAATATATGAATAAATACTTATGAGTCTATATCATAGCTATTATTTTATATTGCCATTATATAGACAAATTATAAATCACATATTGTATTATATCCATAATTATTTATCTATTATAAATATCGGCATCATATTATATTATTTATAAGCCCATAGATCATTGCACTAGACGACAAGAATATTCTTGGTGTTCTATCAAATTCGCTAAAAAATCATATCAAAATTTTTAATTTAGCATTATAGTATCAAACAAAGTTGTTGGATAATTTAAATGGTCATAATATTAAGGGTAATATATATAGGTAATTTCACTTTATCAAGACTTGATAGTATTGATATAGCTATTTGCAGCAAACCTAATCTATAATTAACTTTATCTGCCTTATGTCCTTTAGTCGGTCAGTCTATAACAACGCAATGGGGAAAATGTGATTTTTAAAATACCTCTTAACATAGAGCGTCTAGTATACAACTGACTTAGTCCATAAGTCAGCATTAAAAATTGCCTTAAAAAGTAACCGAAAAAAAATCTTTTTCTTTTTCTCTCTCTCTTTATTATAAACACTGAACATCTTATCTTACCCACGTTCCCCATTTTGTTTTCTTTTACTTTCTCTATTTTTTTTCTTTCTTTTTCTTTCTTTCTTTCTTTTTTTTCACATTCCTCCTTCACAAACAGAAAGTATGATGTAGCTGAACACAAACAGAAAATATCATGTTATTTTTATTTTTACATCCTTATAATACAGGATCTGTGTGTGTGTGTTTGTCTTAGGGTTGGCAAAAATCGGGATTTTTGTAGAAAAGTCCGCGGACTTTTAAAAGTCCGAGCTTTATTGGTTTAAAACTGGGAAAAGTCTAGACTTTTTTTAAAAGTTAATTTTTTTAAAACTAATCTCCGCAAATGTCAACGTATTGACCAAATCTTTTTTATTTAGGTATGAGAGAGGCAATAGTGAGCTGAGAAGACTTCTTGGTAGTACAGATACTCTACAATTCTCTTGAATGAATGAACGTTAGTATAAAATTTAGGATTACACCTTAAATTATAAAACTTATCGATATTAAAGTTAAATTATTAAGGGAGTCAAAAGACCACTGTTCCATTATTTAAGCTCGTATTTGTTAGTTTCTGAATTCTTATTCTATGTTTCATGGATAAATTTTAATGATATTAAATATTATATTTAATTAAAAAAATTATAACTGTTAATTTTGTAATTCAAGATAATTGTAGAGTATCTGTACTACTAAGAAGTCCTCTCAGCACACTATTGCGGGGTAGGAACAGCAAAAAAATTGTTCTTCTGCTACAGAATAATTGAAAGAATGATTTTTATTCATTCTTTTCAAATAAAAATGTCGCTTTCTAAAAATACTTTTTTTTGTAAATTCTAATGTTTTTATACTGTGTGTACAGACGTTTTGGGGGGAGGGAGCTTAAACTTTTTAAAACTACAATTAAAGGGGGGAGTTGTTTCCCACCCACCTCCTCCCCACCTCACTTGCCTCCAGAGCCCTAGTGGCGTAGCCGCTTATTCAGATAAAAATAGTACAAAACTCATAAAAATTTCAACAAAAAAGTTATCTTACAAGACAGAACATTTTATAATATTGTTCTACATTTTATATTTCATACAATGCAACAATTATTTTAATATTTTCAAATAGAAAAATCTTGTATGAATGTTGTTCTTATTACTTTTCAAAATTTGGAGTTTTGTTACTCTATTAACGATTTAGATTGGTCTCATGGTTTGCACATCTTCTCCTCTTCTATGCATAATCTTCCTTGATTTACTGTTACATTTTTTTAGAATCTGGCTTTGGAAGAACAATCTTGTAAATTTTATCGCAAAGTTTTCTAGAACTTTTGTGTAAAGTTTAAATAATAAGAACTTCATCGATACACGATAAAAAAAATTACCTAATTTGAAACGTCTATTACAGTTTTTTTTTGGCGAATCTTTTATATCTTGGTAGTACAAAGTAGAGCAATGTCTGTCCGTCCATCCATTTAAGCTTAAGATCTCAGTAACCGCTGAACGTATTGGGCTCTACTCTTCAAGGAAAATAGATACTGGTTTTAAGCTATTTAAAAAAGTTAGTAATAATAAATCTAAATGTGTAAATATTTAAGGACACAAAAGAAGACGAAGAAAGTCCCTCAAAAAATCAGCATGTTACGTCATAAAAACGAGGGACTATCTCTTTTTAAGGGGTTTTCTTTCTCACTCCTCCTCTCCTCCTTTATGACGTCATTGAGGGACTTTCTTCGTCTTCACACAAAACTAAGATATAATAAAAGTATAAAAAAATTTTTTTACAGTATTCAACATACTGATACAGACCATAGATAAGATAATAAATATTCATTGCTAAAAATGAATTTTATAGTATTCTGTCAATTTCTTTAAAAAAGAGTAAAACGTCTGAATTTTTTTCGTTAAATAAGGATAAAAAATGTTCCATTGTTTTTCACGTTTTAGAGACAAAAATGTGAGTAAAAATTGAACTGTACCTGGTGTAAGGGTAAAGAAGCCATGATTTTTTGTCAGAAGATTTGCACTTATTTATTCGAGAAAAAAATTACTTAAACATTAAACCTATTTAATATTCAATCTTTTTTATTTATAATTTTTTTTGTTTTGTTTTAGCTAATCTAGTTTGTTTATATTATCACAATCAAATAGTCTATAGGATTATATTAGGTTTTTTTTTTTAATTTGTCCCAATTTTCCTCAAAACTTCGCTTTTATTGAAATTAATCGTCCTAATTTGTATATAGTATTTATGAAATCGACTATTATGTTATTTGCCTGAAATCAAAAAACGTGAAGTATAAGTTTTCTTCAGGGATAAACTGGATATGTAGTCACGTTCGCTATTTCCAGTAAAGGTTTTGGGTTCAAGTATTATAAAAGACATCATTTCATTCCTGTCATTATTTTAGAGTTGTTACCATATCAACGCAAGATTGTTGTCATAATGGCATGGAAATATCACCATATCAATAATATGTCAGGTATGACCACTTTTGCAATAAGTACATGGTCGATAATTACAACGTTTCAGTCTTCAACAAGCTTTGTAGTGGGTAAGATGTCTGTAAAGGTAGGGTGGGAACAATTGACTGCTTTATAATCAAGTTATCATTTTTTCATTAAATTTTGTTTGGTTGGTTCCAAACTTTTCAACCAATATTCTTCATCAATATAGGTGGTAATTCTGTCATTTTTAATCATCCTTAAGTTCCTTGCAGAGGCCTCTAGGAGCGCAACCGCTAGTAATAAATACACTACAGTTAGATATGCGATTTTCTTGTGAAGTTATCCTGAAGTTTATGATAAATTAAGCAAACCATGTAACATGTAACAGTAACCTCTGTCACAATTAATACCCCCCCTTTCCCCCTAGTGTATCTGTTGGGGTTATATTTTCCTGAGAATGTTGACACACACCCTGCTAATTACCAGCAAATAGCCTGACCAAAACCAATGCTAATTCTTCATAAATAGCGTGGAGAGAACCTTTTCCGAAATCTTACTGGACTTACATTCACAAAACTTACTATTTATTATTTGTCTTTTTAAAACAATATAATAATATAATCTTATCCTGTTATGTTTTTCCATAGAAAGTGAACCTGTCCTAGATATTGAAAGCAATTTCTAGCAGAGCAAATAATTTTTGATTGAACAAAGCTTTTATTATGGAAATATCCCTAGTCATGAAATTGGCTTACTTTTCCAATCATGGTAATATTTCAAGGTAGACGAATTGTTACACTAAACTTTGGGTACTTTTATTGAAATTTGATTGGTTTCAAACTGCAAGTGTGGTATTTAAAAAAAATAATATTCTTCTATAGAAGGGGCAATTTGGTCATTGGAGTTATATGTATATCAATTCATCGTCCATTGTCTCATCTATAAAGATACATTGAAAAAGATTTTCGTTTGTGGTTGTGTGAGCTTTATTTCTTGGTATTTTTGGTGGATAAAATAATAATCCTCGTACTTGGTAGGGATTCCTATAAAGATCTATTAATCAAAGCAAAAACCTAACATGGTACAGCTGTCATATTGACTTACGATCTCATAGATTAATGTCGATTAAAGGGCATTAAAAATAAGTGGTCATTGATGATTTTTTCTATAAATCCAGTCATATATATATCACGTTCAATAAAAAGAGTCAAGGTTGACATATAATCGAAATAATTATAACAAATGATCCTGTATGCACAACCTTGTGGAAAGTCCATAGTTGAAGGGAATTTAAAGTTAATTAAAGTTTAATAATATTGCAGAAGGTTCATTTAAATATGATTTTACAAAATCACACTACAATTTGAGGATAATGGTATAAGTAGCAAAGCTACTCCTCAATTTACCTTTGTCAATCATTTTATCTCAAGCTTAGTTGCCTTGAAGTTTTTATTCTTCCTTTAATACTATTTTTTTCATTTTCTTTCATATAAATTTCAATTTTGAATGTAAACTATTTTTATGTACTATTTCTATATCTGGTATAAATATTTTGTTCTTGACTCATATTTACTTATTTAATCCCTGCTGAAAATCTAATTTAAAATATCTTTCCTATTCTTAAACGTAGTGGTACTTTTTTTTAATTTGAAATGTATTCATGTTATTAAGTAAATTGAAGGACCATGGAATCCAGCATTTGCTAAAATGATTGGTAAAGTGTTTTTGCATGAATTTCAATATGTGGTTTAACCTCAAGGAACGGTTGCCTAAAATCAAAGCTATAATTTTTCTTTAAATTTATTATCCAATCAGTTTTAATAAAAAAAAAACTTTGTAATACGTTTTCTACGATTTTTTTACTGTAGGAAAAATGCTTTAAAGATATGTAACTATACATCTAAATTGATGAAGTTAAAAATTGAAATGTTTTTTTTCAACTTCATTAAATAAAAATTAGACAAAAAAAGATTGTTTAAATTTTCAAATTTTATCATAGAAATGTTTTAAAATACCATACCTATGGTATTTTTTAGAATGATCTACAAAGAACAAATATAAATAGCGCAAATACGGTAAAGAATTTAAGCTGGCGCAAAAGGTTAAACTGAAATATTATTTTTTGGTGACTCCATCCTGAGCACAAAATTCACCAAAAAATTATCAAAACACAATATAGATATAGAATTTTAAACTTGTAAGTAGGAAAAATAAAATAAAGTGTAATATTCGGTATCCATGATTAAAAGCTCGTCATGCAATGTTGGTTTCACACCTATCTTTAACACACAAAATTTCTATTTGTGGAACATTAAGTTTGATAATTCTAAGAAAATAGTACAAAAAGAAAGAGGAGGGGGGGGGGGGGGGGGTAATCACTTTTGGTAATGTGTAAAAAGTGTGCACAAAGTGTTTTATTGGTTTGTTACCTTGAATCATTCATTTAAATGCGAAGCTTTTCTATAGTTATGGTATTCCGTAACGGATAGGTGTTATCATTAATATAATTAGGCCTACTAAAATTTTACATTGAGTTCAAACTGGCATGATGATTCCTGTATTGGTAAAATACTATTGAGAAAGTGTAACAATTCTATAATCAAGACCACAAAGTCCGTATGTACATTTTAAACATGATGATTGTTTAATTTTTTAAACACAGTATCTTGTATAATATAATAGTCATTATGGAATATGGAGTCCTAGGACCATTGGGTATAATATCATCAGCAAAGCATTGTTAAAATCAAGTCCTAAAATGTAAGTATGTTCATATTAAGAATCCTGTATTCAAGTATTTTTGCAAGTGTATTTTTTTAAAATAGGTTGAAAAACATACCAACTTTAAAAAATCGATTCTTATTAAATTTTTACCAAACAATGTTGAATGTTAAATGAAACGATACTTTATATTTGTTTATGTTTGTTTGTTTTTCTTGTTTTACTGATTTGTGTAGCTTTAATGGATGTTGTCATCCATGTTTTTTTAGAAGATTATTATTTCTTTATTTAAAAACTGAAGTTTGATTTAAAAACTAAAAGTTAACATGGTAAAAGTAAGGATTAATTCAACTTCTAGTTTTTCATTTCTTATAATTACATATAAATCACTGACAAACAGCCCTTACTATGAGGTGTGACTTGGTTGAATTATTTGTGAGGGGAACCCAGCTCTGGTGTAGATTAATGAATTTCTATCAAAGGAAACAATTTCAGCTTAAATTCCTAGATAAAAATTGCTTTCACATGAATTTACATTCAACTGTAAATGGTAATTTTAACCTTATGCACTAAAATATGCTTATATTTAATATAAATTTAATTTGTAGTATAAGATGAAAAATTCAAGTAAAAGCACTTGATTCGTCAGTCTGTCTGTAATGCAATCAAGTACTCATTGAGAAAAATACAATTCCCTTATTAGGGGAATGAAAACTGGAATTTGTTTAAAAGTTATTTCTGACCAATAAGCATCTATTCTATAATGTGGATGGTTCGTCGGCAATGTTATTCCTCATTCTATCTCATCTGCTGTATGAGATAGAATGAGGAAAATTTGTGTGAAAATCCTTTGACGAATGCGCATCAACACCGTCCCTCAATTTGTTTCATCTGTATTCTACTAAATAACTTCGCTACGTATGTATGTCGTTCGTGTTTGATTTCATCTCTCATTTCGAAACATAAAAAAGGTCTTGAATATCATTTTTAATAAATTTTAGTTTTTCTTTAAGTACCTTCTTAAACTTTTTTTATGTTATCTAAACGTACATTTTAATAGTCTTATCTTTTTTTATTGTATTATAACTATTTGTATGATTGCAAATAATGTGCAAATTTCTAGTTAACTCAGGTTCATTTATAAGCTGTCAGAATTGCACAAAAATTAAGGAAAACTTGTAAATGTCATCAGATTAACCATAATAAATTGAGTTTCATCTTCTAAATAAAAAATAATTCATTGTTTGGAGGTTTGTCATTTGGGTAAATATTTTAATTAAATTAAAAATACTTAAATTCTAGATTTTAACCTATTTGTACAGTATTTAATTAAAAAAATGTAAAATGGCTTTAGATTTAATCTTTAATCTTTAATCTTACTTACTTTCTAAGCAATATAGTACATATTAAGAATTAAGGAAATTTTCATTAAAAAATTGCCTAACAATTTCCTAGGTATTGATGCTAAACTATCAACATAGACAACATTCTAATGGCAAATTATTGAAATTTCTTAAAATCATGTAAGTAGATGATTACGTAAACAACAAAAATTAAATTTATAGGTCATATTTTTAGAAATAAAACATATTTAAAGTTTAAGATACAAGTAATGATTAATTATCCTCTGCGATTAGTATACCTTAATATCGCTGGTTAAGGAATCAGGTAAGCAATGTATGGATTGTTAGACCCATATAAATGTTTTGAAATTCTAGATTTTAATTATAGGAAAATTTGTATCTATTATCCTATATCCTTATACATAAGTAACAGAATGTTGGTCTATCTGTGTGCCTCTAGCTTAAGATCTAGCTAACCACCAGCTCTTTAAGAGGTACTGTTCCCTAAAAGAGTTATAAACCTTCCATTGACTTGTAAAAAGCATCACTGTAAGGAAGAACCATTTCGGTTCAGCGGTTAGCGAGATCCTTCGCTACACACACACAAACACGTATACATCCTGGTACATTAATATAAATTGTGATTTTGATGCCAACCAAACGTAATATAGGAAGAGCTATTATATTCCGTTTGCTCCGTTAGTCGGAGATCCCCCAAATATTTGTCTCCGTGTGTCTCTCAACCATTCTCCGTCAGAGGACCACAGCTATTTCCGGAGAAACCTCGGCAGTCAATCCTATATTTACTGACGTTAAACATATACAGTGTGTTTCTTTGTTTTTACTGAAATTACTCAACATTTTTAGGGATATTTGTATATCTTTAATGATTTTAAAAGTCTTTAGTTTTTTATTTGTAAGTAATATTAACATATTATATTCTGCTGTTAAATTTAAAAGTAAAAAGTAGTGGTTTGGAAAAAAAGATATTGATTACAATTGTTCAATTTAAAATTAGCTGAATGTTTTAAAACCCCTTAAAAATCATGGATATAAGGTTTAAAGGAATAAATTATTCTACTTTTGAATTTTGAATATTTGAAAATATCATTGCTACAAGGTGACATTAAAAAGAATGACCATACATCGTTTTACTCCCAACTATCAAGTTTCAAAAGATCCGACAATTCTTCCATGCTATAAAATTTAAAAGATCTAATTATAACGTTGTGAATTACCACGTCAAACACTCTATTTTTAGAGAAGTGTTGTTTTAAAAACATATTAAGCATAATTTTAATTAAAGCCAGCCCAAGTTGATTTATAATTGATCATTTACTCGCTTAATTGATTGGTTAGTTGTTGAGCTTTATTTTAGGTGATTCCTCACTATCGCATTTAAAATATTGAGCTTTCAATTTTTTGATATAAATATGGTTCATTTCTGCTGACATAAGAGTTGGCATCATAATCAAATTCGCGAAAATTGGTACGTTATGATGGTAGATAGTAGTTTTAAAAAGCAGTATACCAGCGGCTGCGCACATCAATCTTTTCTTGTTGAAATGGCAAGGGAGGAGGTAGAAAAACAGCCTAAACCCATCTTTAGGTTTAAATTAAAAAATTAGATAGTTTTAAACATATACAGGACCTAAATCAAGCTTCCAGCTAATGGTGAACTTAATCATTTTTACTTTTTGATCACATACTTTAGAACTCTTGGTTAACCCAAAGATTCAACATTTAACACGGTGCTATATTTCTTAACCTAGTTTAATTAGGCAATATTTTAATTAAGTCATTCAGTATAAGGAAGGGACATTTCGCCTGAGACAAACTGCTTTTCCTCAAACTTTTACCCAGATAAACACACCTCCCGTTCTCTTTACTAAACCACTTTGTGCCCTCTTCTAAATTTATCTTTAGTCACATGGACACACCAATAATTGTACAAATAACCAACAGAGGTTTTTGTCATTCTTTGACAAAAAAAAAATTGGTGTTTCATTTAGTCTTGATTGGTTGGTTCAAACTTTTGGTCTCAAATTTTCAGCATATAATTCTTATCTGCAGAAAAAATAATTTGTTTATCATGATTTTGATTGAACATTACATCATCGTCCTGTATAACAAACGGACATACATGCACACAGAGGGAAATTTTGAATTATATAGAAGCTGTATGATAAGAATGTTTAGATTATTCGCCTTGAAAAAAATATTACATGTCTAACTTAATGTAATTTACTACTTACAACTTTGGGGAAAAAGAACTAGGTTATGTTTTTTCTTCATTATGTATGTCTTATTTTTACGGAAAAAAAGGATGCAAATATCCAATATGGCATGCATAGCCGTTTACCCATTTTTTTGCCATTTTCAATGCAAATCTACACATCATACTCTTAGTCTCTCCCAGCCGTTTAAGCCGTTTCTAGCCGGTAAGCGACAGGTACTAGAGAACTAAAAAATGTTTTTAGGTATAATTTAACATGAATTAAAGAAAAATATGTTTTGAAAATTTGATTACTACGTAATAAATGATATGTTTGCCCTGAAAATAGCCATAAAACGGCTGAGCCATTTGTGCACTGATTTGGGATGGTTCCATCCCCCCCCCCTCCCCCTTTTTATTTAGAGTAAAAAAGTGGAGTTGGTGATTTTAGTAATAGAGATGCTACGCAACTAAGAATAGCCCAATCCTATCAACATATTTGTTTATTGTTTTTCTCCAAGTTGTACATAGATACATAATACATAAACACTAAATATGTCCAAGAGTGTGCAATCACTACCACAGAAAATAAAGATCAATAAAACCGCTAAAACCAAATAGCCAGTCTTCAATATGTCAAATATTCAAAGGAGCTCTTACCTCTAAAAAGTAAATTATCGATCTGAAGATCTTACCTATATTTGTTAAATCCTAAAAAAAATCCAAAATGCTGAACATTGTTTATGATAGCTAAATATGAACAAAATAAACTAGCTTAGATACTTTGATGTTAAGATAATTGGCGTTCATAATGATAATGCCAGTTTCGGTTAAAATAAAACAATCATATTTATTTATCGTATCGTATTATAGACAGCTTTCCCCGGATATAAAAAGGATAAATTATAAGATTATAACCAGTTTAAAATGGCCCAGTCAAAAAAAAAGGGGTATTTATTTTATTATTTATATTCTATTGTTCGTAGAAAATTGTCTGTAATACGACGCTATAAATAATTTTTGAGTATGACTGAGAACCAGTTCTAATCCACTGGATATTAATCGGTTTCGAAGCCATTCTGGAAAATATTTTGGTCTTTTGGGGATTATTTATGCGGAAATAATTGCACACATTGTTCAAGCAAATTGACGCATAAGTAAAGTAATTACAAAGTTGTTTTACAGAGAAGTTTTTAGTTTAACATAATTAACATGATCTCCTATTTGCTTATTGACAACATACATACCAGCGAAAGCCATGAAATCAGACATACAAGCATTTAAAATACAGAATGATAACGCATTCAATAATAATATTTAAAATTAGTTGGAAGTCTAAATGAAAAATCCGTATAAAATGTCCCAAAATTATTTAATTCATTATGTTTTATATTGACATACTTACATTTTTGCTTGATTATAGTGAATAAGTCTATTGTTTATTATTCTTTGTAGAAACAAATATACATAAAAATATATTATTAAAGTCTATGTGTTATTATTCTATGTAGCAACAAATAAACATAAAAATATATTAATAAGTCTATGTGGTATTATTCTATGTAGCAACAAATACACATAAAAAATATATTAATAAGTCTATTTGGTACTATTCTATGTAGAAACAAGTATATAAAAATATATTAGTAAAGTCGATAGGTTTTTATTCTATAACGAAACAAATACAAATAAAAATATATTAGTAAAGTCTATGTGGTATTATTCTATGTAGAAACAAATACACATGAAAATATATTAGTAAAGTCTATGCGGTATTATTCTGTGTTGAAACAAATACACATAGAAAAATATTTGTAAAGTCTATGTGGTTTTATTCTACTTAGAAACAAATACACATAAAATAAAGACAAATACGTCTATGAATAACAAGGTGTATACACTGACAGGTCAATAGGAGATAGAAATTATTATTTTCCCATGTACACTATCATAGCTTTACTATATAGCTTAAGGACGTTGATTATTTATTAGTCATAAATGTTATTTTTCCCTTTTCAAAAATCTCGTAAATAATAAGGATATAAATATATGAGTCTAAACAAAATTGTAGATAGATTTGTCGTGAACTTGCTTAAATTCAGGATGCAATTTAAGGACATACTTACAATTTTAGTACTTAATTATAGAGATCTTTCGTTTATTACATTGTACTTTGTTGTCCCAGGAATCAGTGTTCCAAAAAACAAATTGGAAGAAGATTTGTCGCAAAATTGCTGAAATACAGGATACTGGTTAAGGACATACTTACATTTTTAGGACTTTATAATAGAGATGCTGTGCTTATGACGTTGTACTTTGTGGTCAGTATTTCAAAACTCAGATGAATATGATAATTACATCATATGAATTATTTGTCAAAATAATTAAAAATCACCATTTTTTAAATTGACGAGAACATTCTGAAACTATTATAAAGTTGCTACGACTACTAAATCGTACCTAACTACTATAGTAATAACAATGCTAATTTGAATCTGTTAGGATAATTCTAACATACAGTTACGGACGGTCAGATTATAAAAAAGCTACGTTTTCAATTTTTTTGTGTTAACAATGGTGACTATATTTTAAAATTCAACAAAATATTTATATTTTGTTTTTTTATGAAAGTTTTCTTATATGGAAAAATAATAAATCTAAATAACAAAAGTAGGTGTAAATTATACTGGTACCCAAAGTTCTATAACCACTTTATCTTATTCATTAGCTTAGAAACTTTGGGTACTTTTACTGAATTTTTATAGGTTAGAATAATATAATCTAGATTAGTGTTCAATCTTTCAACCAATATTTAAATCTACGGAAGATAATTTTGTTTATCATTATTGGTCATGTATTTCAATCTAGCGTCCATTATCTCATCTACCAAGATCCCTGAAATATATTAGTCTTTATTGCAATAGTTATTAAATATTTTAAACTTTGCCATAAATATTTCAATATAAAATAGTATAAAAATTGATTCATCCATTAGCTGTTGAAAAGAATGTTCGCAAAAACTTTTTTATTGTTTCCAAAATGTCATGCAATCTAATTACTAATTTTATGTTATTTTTTTCTTGTATTGGTGGCAGAAAAAACTTCAAACCATCCTAAGATTATTTAAAAACTCAAACCATTGGCTCGGACTAGTTAATTTGGTGAATTTTTAAAAACAAAATTTTGCGTATAAAAAATTCTTTAAGCATTAACATTAACTTAATAAACCGTAGTTTGTTTTGTACATTTTTGTAAAGAAAAAAATGTATAAAGTAAAATTATAGTATCTAAATCTATTTAAGGCATAGATACATTAACATTAGTAAAACATTTGATTGTTTTTTGGGTTTATCATAAATTTATATAGTTTACTACGGTGAATATTTTTCTTTAATACTTTATGTTTATTTATAAGTTCAGACATTTAAGCAACAAAACCTAACAATGGTTATAATTTGTCACAAGTCAAATAAAAAAATTCAGATCGACAAATAATAGATTTGTATATATGCTAATCTATGTATTATCAGATATTTATGTCTAAATATTCTTGGTTTTTTCCTCCAATTGAACAGTAATCTGCCAACCCCGCCAGAGTATTTTCATCTTTTTAAGTGTTCTAGTCCCTTCAGATAGATCATCATTTCAGAAACTGGTGACAGTGCCTTTTAAAATGATGCCGTACTTGCCTACCATTGGTCAATTTAAATTTAAATGTATACTGTCTATCATTGGTCATTTGTATTGTATGACGTCATTTTTTAGGCACTATCATCAGTTTCTCATTTCGGTGATTTTCCATACATGTGGCACTATATTAATCCTTCATTACCTTACCTAACTTAGAATAAAAAAAGATTAATTGAAATTTCATTTCTATTTCGAGCGATGTTATACTAAATTAAGGAAAATGAAATGATTCTGTTTGTTCTTCGTTTCACATTGTTTTAGTTTAGTTCAGCTATCATCAACTACATCAAGAATTGGGACAGATATAACCAAAAACAAATAGTTGAAAAAGTTACATAGGGATATAAGTGAAATATTAATCCTCAGTTAAGTTAAGCAATAATCTTTTTAGTGTTTAGAGCCCACAACTGTAAAATTAGGCGTAGCGCATCAGCTCTTTATTGTTGTGGTTATGGTTTTAAAGACTGCCCCAGAAAATCGATTCATTGCGTCTACAAAAGATACACAAGTAGTTAGAATGGAAGGGGTGTCTTGGCCTAAATCACGCTTAACTCATTGTCATAAACAATAAGTACTTTCGGACAAAGGCTATTTAATCAACTGGCCAATTTTCTTCATTGCATATTCGTCGAAATATCTGTTCCATAGATAGTCATTTCGGCTAAATCAGATTTATGTAATTTCTTTTTTTTATTTGAAGCAATAATTTTTATTCCCGCTATTTTGCTAACTTGCGACTGTTCCCAAGCCCTTGGGACAGCTGCGTGTAAAATGATTTAAAAGAGCAGCAACCATTAGGGTCCCAACCCCTCTTCAAACCCCTGGACAGGGGTTTCTTAATAAATAAATACTGCATGCTATTTTATTTCCAGTATTTATGTTCCTCCTTCAAGTTCAAGTTTAAACATTGCAGTTTTACTTAATTAATTTGCAACTAGAATGATTTTTCAAAACTTCAAATATTATCCTGATAGAGCAATTGTTAAACTAAATCAAATTTTTAATTTTTACACATATTTTTTCTTCACTTTAAATATTTTAACTATACTTTGTTGTTAAGTAGAAATTGTAAATTCTAAACCTTATATATTAGTCTAAAATGCTAAAAGTCTTACATTAAAATTTGCTGTGTACATTTACTCTTTATTTTTTTAACTATGTATAACAGTGTAGCATCATTTTCTCTTTATTGTATTAACACTAATGATAGTGTAGCATCATTTACTAAAATCAGGTGTCTAAAAGGATAGGATAATGAACGATAAATTATCACAAAATCATGATTACCCTTTATAAAGATTACAATTATAATTGTAAAAGTTCCGACACTTGTACTTCATAATCAAGATCATATCTGACCACCTTAAGTTTTTAAGTTAATGAATTCAGAACGAGTTAATAACATTTGGGGGAAGGGTTAAATTACAATCCATTGCCTCATTCCTCCATAAAAAATATACCAAAAATTAAAACCTTTTTATAAAGTTAATTACAGGACTTAACAAGACACTAAGCTTCCATTAAAACAGAGACTTAGATATTCATAGATAGTTTGCTTCGGCCAAGATTATTATATTGTATTACAAGAGTTGGCTCGATATAACTATCTCCCTATTGGCTAGTTTTCTATATGCATATATATTTCTCAATAAATCTATTTTCCTCACCCGGCATTACTATTTAAACGGAAGTAAATATTTAATAATTTAAATGATC
>LS055521.1:0-15319 GCA_900241095.1 Acartia tonsa
TCCAATTTCCCATTCAATATTGCATACAAATCAGAGCTTAGCAGATTGAGGCTTTGTCGCGGCTGACGCACAGCTTTCGAGCCTTGATACAATGGATCGTGACGTCATCGAAAATCTGCAGGTACTGTCAACAAATTACTGTGTACCTGGTCTGGTAAATTCCATCTGCAGAGTGTCTGATGAGTGTAGTTGGTACCATTCATGGGTGGGGATATTATACCTAAAGCAAACAAAGTATAAATATCGTACATCCTTTAAAAATTATATACTTTTTCTGTTGCAAACGTTCTTTTATCAGTTCTAAATCGTTTTCTACATCAACCTAATTGCTTTTATTTTTACCTTGAGATTGAGTAAGTGTTTGTTCACAATCAGCTGGTTCATCTGTTGACCAATGAGCTGTAAATCCGCGGCTGTTCACACTTCCATCCGTTTTCAGAACAACCTGATGAATAAAGTAATTTAATAGTTTTAATGTTCAAAGTTCTTAATCGAAGATTTAGACCTTTATGTTTTTAATTTTCCAGCATTTTTGGCAGGTTTATCTAGTTTAAGGGCAGACAAATTTGTTTAACTTAAACAAAACATATATAGCCAGATTACAAAAATATCCCATAGTATTACAATTGGGTTTTATGGGTTATAGCTAACTAAGAGTTAAAATTTGTTTAATATTTTCATCCTGGCATAGTATTACAGACATAATCTTTGAATAATAAAATAAAAGTAATTAAAAAATACCTGTTTTGTTAGCCGTGGTCCTCGGCCCCTCAAGTCTAACAAAACTGGTTTTAGCCTTATACCCCAAAATATTTCTCTTTCTTAAAACTTACCACCATTAGGGCACCAGAAGAATATACAGGTTCAGGTTTGGTTGATCCACATCTGAAAAATATAAATAATTTACCTATCAATTGTGTCATACAGGCGAGGCTTTACACTTTAACGTCAGGTCTAACAACCAGGGATAACCCGGGGTATTAGTTTAAGTTAGTTTAGACAACCAACACTTTGATTGCACGATTTTTTTATCTGGAAGTCATAGCTGTGCATGGTAATGAGTTGCGCCTAATTTGGGTTAAGGCATTCCTCCTACTCGGTATATTAATATTGCGCCTCTGACTTAGCAGCAGTAGGAACCATTTCTAAAATCTTTAGTTTTGATTCGGTGTTGAGCCGAGATTCGAGCTTACTACCTTACTGACGAGAAGCGAATGTCTTGGGTATATAAACAATTTCGTAACAAAGCTAAGGTGGATTCTTTGCCCCACTAATCGCTTAGTGGGGCAAAATTGTTTTCGTGATAAATCCACCAAAATCACTTTAAAAATCTACAAAAAGTAAACAAAATCATAGAAGGGTTATGAACATAAGATTTTATTTAATTTTTGTAGATTTTTATGTGATTTGGAGGATTTTTCACGAAATCAAGTTTGCCCCACTAAGAGATTAGTAGGGCAAATTTTTTTAAAGAATCCACCTCTGCTCTTTAAGTGATCAACTAGAGTTGCTCTGTTTATAATCAATTTATCACATAAGTTTTGGTTTCACGTTCGATTTTATCACCTTTTTTTTCTAAATTAGACTTAATTGTAATTCATATGTTTACAAAAATGGATATTACATTCAAACTTTTAAGTTTAACATAGAGAGTAAGACAAATGGATCATTACAGGCAGAATCACAGACGCACAAACAAAGTAGCTTTTCTTTTAAAAACTTTATAATTATTTAGCTAGTATTTGATTATATTATGCATCAAACATTCATAAAACGATTTTTGAATTTATGTAGCTTGTAAATGAAAATAGATACATAAACTTTATTGAACAAGGATGACAACATCCATAAAAGCGAAGCTCTGAAATGGTAGGACAAACGACACTGTTTAATGATGAAGCATATTCTGGTAACGGTAATAGAGTTGCTACGCTTTCTCAATTGTACCTAACTACAACAAGAATGACCATGCCAAGTTTTAAATCGATAGAACAATTCAAACATGTCTAAATCAACGATAAGAGCTTTCAATTGCGAACGTACGGACTGGCCATAGTTATAGAAAAGCTTCGCTTTAAAAAACTTATTATATTAGTTAAAGTATATATCGTATAAATCCTGAATTTATATAACCTATTATAGCTCAGGAATACAGAGATAGATTATCAACATATAATCAATCTCCTCAAAAATTCTTATGTATGGAATAATGAACATTATAGTTTGAAATAATTTTGACTTAAAATGGTTTTATACTACTTAATCATCGAAATTATGTGGATATTTTAACAGGGGAAAATTTAAGCTTGCTTACACGGAACTTATTTATTGGTCAGTTCCTTCAGCATTAGGAGGAAAGGGGATGGAGTACAGGGATTGGAAAGGGGAAATCATTATTTTAGCCTGCTGCAAGTTTCTTATATTAGGACATGTAATCTGGTGTAAGATACAAGTAATAATATATCCATATTTCCCGCCTTTTATGAAATCGAGAATAATAGTAAATCATATTTTTTTTACATGTTTGATACAGTTTTCTTTAGATACAGGAAATTTGATGTATTTTCAATCAGCCTAAGGCACATAATATGATTTAATATATTTTAAGTCCATAGTAGCACAAAAAAAACCAGTTTGTTATCAGAGATTTAACGGAATACGACAATGGCCGATAAATTGATATACATCCCCTATGCTGATACAGAAAATTACCCGTTCCGTAAATTACAATTAGATGTTAAAACGTTTGGACATTCAACTTTATGAATCAGCCAATCAAAATAATTTTAAAGTCCCCAAAGTTGCTTAACCAACAGTTAGGAAAACGTTATTGTAAAACTTTGGGGACTAGTGTAACCAATATACCCTCCCTCCCTAACCCTGCGGGGCTAACCAGTACATACCTTTGAATTCCACCAAGATCTATTTTATCAAATGCTGGGGTTTGTATCAGTCTTTCAAAATCGCCATCATACACCTGTAAACCACTGAATACCTAGATAGATAGAAATAGATAGTTAGATTGATAGGTAGATAGATAGTCTCTCACAATTACCATCATACACTTGTAAACCACTGAATACCTAGATAGATATAGTATATAGTTAGATTGATAGGTAGATAGATAGTCTCTCATAATTACCACCATACACTTGTAAACCACTAAACACCTAGATAGATATAGTATATAGTTAGATTAATAGGTAGATAGATAGCTGTTCGTAGATTGATAGATTTACATATGTATAGCTAATGGAGAGCTTGATAGAAAGATAACTGATAATAGATATATTAGATAGAAAGGTAAAAGGTTAATACAACGTTATACCTAGACAGAGATAATTATATATAGATAACTAGATTAATGTAAATAGATAGATAGTTTTATTTTAAGTATCTTATACAGATTGATAGATAGAGATATAGTACAACACAAGCAAAAAGATAAATATACACATAGATAGAAATAAATATGTAGATATATGAATTGCTATTAATTGCATTATAATATAGACAGATATACGCGGATATTAAAATGGGGTATTCCTGTCCAGTTTTTTGTTTAGGAATGAATATTTTAAGAAATATTCATTCCTAAACAAAAAACTGGACAGGAATATCATTCTCATTTAAACAAAAACTCATTTTTTTGCTAAATTATATATATTTAAAATAAGTGTTCTTTTCAAAAAAATATTATGAATATGAAAAAAAGAGATTATTTTCTTTCTTTTAGTAATTAATAAAAATTATAAAATCTTCCAAAAAAAATTAAAAATCTTCTAAAATCATACCAGGGATATAAATGAGATACCAGGGAAATAAATGGGGTATTCCTGTCCAGTTTTTTGTTTAGGAATGAATATTTCTTACCCGAGGGAATAAATGATGGACCGATAGGTCATCATTTATTACATCCACTATTTAAGGAGTCGTTTATATGGGAATGAAGATATTTGTAAAATACGCAGCAAGATAAAGTAAGAAATTTGCTGATTTTCCATTGTATTAGTAAATTCTCAAAGAAATAAATATAACGCAGATTTTCTTGTGATAAAAGTTTGACAATTGAATACAAGAATAGAAAACACACAAATATGGGTTGGCATTGTCTTTTATGCTTTGTATTAGACTTTAACAACCTCTTTCTGAGTTTAATCTTCTTAAGACCAAATCATATTCTTGTGGAAAGAATATTACAACTTGCATATCTCAACCAATCCCAAGTACAATGTATGCCTTACAAAATAGAAAATTCATTCCAAGTCTTTCAGAAATAAAGAGCAAAGGAGACTTAGACCTCAAAAACCTTATAACTCCTTTTAATTGATGCCAAAGTAGAAAGTAAATCTTTTAGGTCAACAATAGTGTACCATTACATATTGTACATTACCAAAAAGCTTGTACCAGCAATAATTGTCACACAAAACAAGAAAATAAAATGATTTTTACTTTTCAAGGATTATTATAGGATTCCTATGAAAGATCAATTCAATGCTGAAAGATAATGCCTTGATATGAATCATGAATGGATAGAAAGTTTGTGTGTAAGATGCAGTTCATATTTGGTATGATTGTGTCATCTATGTATATTAGTTAGATACACAAGAAGATAATTTTGTATTAGGAAAGCTAAGGTTACCAATATCTTCTATAAATCATCTGAACTGTAAATATCAAGATAAACTTGTAGTTTTTCACCTTATTTTAATAAAAATCTGATTTCCATAAAAATCACTTATCAAAATATTTTTTTAATTGATACATAAATAAAAATTGAGCTACATTACTTATGCATTAGTTCTTCCATTCCAGTAACCAATGAATCATGTATACAACAATTTCAGTACTTTAATCAAGAATTATTAATTAAGAATGGTTCCTTTATACCAGTGTTGTGAAGAAAGCGGTGTATGAAGATATGGATTAGCAAGGCCTGTCTAACCCAATTTAACCCTTAAGGGTTTCACACCCTAAATTGCTGTTCAAGCCTCTGCTCTATACAAAGGACAAAAATCTTTTATAAGAAAGATAATATTTTTCTTTTAATAGCATTATTTAAAAATTCAATACAACACCAAGATCCATTGATGTATGTAACTATCAAGGAAGGGAGGGGACATTGGTTTTTTACATTGTTCACCGAAGTTTTATAATAACATTTTCTTATTCGTTGACTTAACAACTTTGGGGATTTTTCTTGAATTTTGATTAGTTGGTTCATTAAGTTAAGTTTCAACTACTAATTGTAATCTACAGAGGGGGTCATTTTGTATATCATTATTGAAAATGTTCATAAATTTTTCGGTCATTTCCTTATCCCTTTAGATCCCTGGTACCTATGAGTATGATCTATATGGTGACATGTCTCACAATTGTGGAACTTCACTTGACGTACATGTGCATATATTTAAAATCAATCCCTGAAAAAGGTGGCCAGATCATAACTTTTAAGAATGATTAGAAATTAAATAAAATATTGGATCATGGAAAGAAAACAGGGTAGCAGGTTGTGTCGTAATTTAACAGTAGCTTTTTTCCTATTTCCAGATCCTGCGGGGGGGCTCTAACCCTTTGGGACCTATTTCCTAACCCTGTAAGGAAAATCATCAACATTTAATAACCTAAAATAACCTATCAAAAGCTATTGAGAAAATACGACGAAATCCTCTACTTCGTTTTCTTTCCATGGTCCAAAATATTTAAAGTAAAGGATTCCATAACAAATTCTTGATAACCATTATTAAAAAGTTTTTTTCTAATGTTTTGCCTAATACTTTAAAAAAACTGTTTGTGGTATGGTCCCTCTGTTGAACTTGTGACATATATTACCATATATGCCAACAAGGTATTTATGCAACAATAATAGGATATAGTATGCCAATCACATGGAGAGAAGATTAAAAGAGCTAAATAGATAGATAAATAAATCTATCACGCATCAATTTTATTCAATATTTATGGGATCAAATTTTCATAGTTTATTTACTAACAATGATATGTAACACAGCTTATAACTAACAACGAATTTATTTGGAGAAAAGGGAAGACCTTTTTATCCGCCTCCCTAATATTATTATAGATTTATTGCACTTGTTGCCTATCATACCTTATTTCACTTGTTGCCTATTATTCCTTATTCCTCTATACAACATTATCTATCTCTAGTAGCATTCGAGAAAATCAAGTTCAATATTATAAGAAATATCTTGAATAGCAGTTGAGCTAATCACTTTACTCCTATAACTCTGTGACGAAGTTAAAGAGTAGCTTGTAGCTTTGTTATTTAAAATGAATTTAAATATAGAAATCTTTACAAAGACAAATTTTATTATCTAAAAACTTGGAATTATGAAATTATCAAATTGTATATTCTTAACCAAGGATATTATTGGGTATTACAGAAATAATAGTTCTATGAGAAAATGTGCAATCCTATAATATAAAGTATTAGTATTTTTTTGCCTGAAGCTAAAGATCTCGGAAACTGTTAGTCCGAAATAATTTTACTTTAATCTTTATATATGTCTTTAGGTGGTTTAGTCTATTTCCCTAACCCCCTTTGCCCTCCCCTATAATCTAGGGGCGAGGAAACTAGTATATTACATTAGCTAAGACACGAATTAAAGACATAGATAGATCGTTGGTTACATATGGAAATTTACGGAAATTAACATATGTATGTGTATCCAAAGGTATTTATGCAAAATTAAGAATGTTATTCAGATCATATGTTGACAAAACCAGGACATTTTGGCAAGCACACCATGCGTTATTCTTCAATGTTTTGACTATGCAGAAAATTTTACTTTTGGTAATTTAGCAAAAAACAGTTTAAGCTAAAAATTATAATCTGATGGATCTATTTAAAAGTAACCTTTACAAAACAAATGATAAATATTGGCTTTAAGACATTACTGAAGTTTAATAAAATGACTAATCTATTTTAATGAAAATTTTCTATTAGTAAAGCAAATATTTGTTGGTCTGTTGGACTATGTTGTACTTGTTATGTAGTTCTTGCATTGTAGATATTAGAGGACAATGTCACAGTATTCACTATTTCAGAAAAAGAGGGATAGGATGGTAGCAAAATAGTTAATTTAACCATATTTTTATATATGTATTTCAAAAGCCAAATTTATCTGAAAAAAATGAGAAACTTTTGAATGGTAGCCAGTGCAGTGGTATTTTACCTGTCTTAAAAGCTCCAATACTTTTTTCTTTAACTCTCATAATCTTTTATTCTTTTTAAAAAATTTTTGTTTTTCTGATTTTGCTGGTAATAAATAGTGGCAATTGTTTTGAATCAAGACTTTAGCCTCCCCAATTATAATACTAATAGTGTGTCATATTTTATTTCCTTTTATTTAGTGCTATTCCTGTATCCCTGTTAGCATATAGAATTATAGTTACATACCATTACATCACATTTACACCGATGGTTTGTCGAACAAAACAGCAAGTTTTTAAATCAAAGCCACTCGAGAATTCTTTGTCAATCTTTCTCTAATAGTTTGTCATTTTATATTTATAGTTAACATCAATTAACATTTGCGATTTGATTGCTACTTGAATGATTTTTTTTACATAATATACGATTATTTATTTTAGTTTTTGTATTTTGATATGATATTATGATCAAAATAGATGATATTTTGGATAAAGTCTACTTAAAAAATATATTTTTAGCTGTTTTTAATCACCATTCATTGATAATATAGTGTGGTGTATATTGATGAGCCTTATGAACTAATAATTATGCATGCAAACACAAATCTTACTGTGTGTATGTGTTTGTACAGTGGGGCCCTAGTGTTGACTATAGTATACTGTAGTTTAGTAAGGTACTTGTGTTGATTGGTATACTATAGTGTTGTGTATATTGATGAGCTCTATGAACTAATAATTATGCATGCAAACACAAATCTTACTGTGTGTATGTTTTTGAAAATTGGTTCCTAGTGTTGACTATAGTATACTGTAGTTTAGTAAGGTACCTGTGTTGATTGGTATACTATAGTATGGTGTATATTGATGAGCTATATGAACTAATAATTATGCATGCAAACACAAATCTTACTGTGTGCAAGTGTTTGTACAGTGAGGCCCATGTGTGGACTGTAGTGTACTAAAGCTTGTTGTATGCATATTGAATTCACTTTTGAACTAATGAGTTGAGTATATCGTGCAGAGGAAGACCTTACGTTGACTATGGTAAGCAGATTAAGTGTTAAGTGTTTAGAAACAATAACTTAGTCCTGTCTTTGCACCTTTGTACACTTTAAAATATAAAAATCAACTTATTATCCTTACTAATGTGTTTGTGCCCCTAATGCGTCAAGTGACACAATGACATAAAATTGTTCTCTTGAAATAGTAATTTCTAAGTTGATGGATAGATCTACATACATACATACCAATTAAATACATTTATATAGAGTAAAATAGGTATAGTAAAATAAGGATAGATAGATAAAAGTTGGCAAAAAAACAAGGATTACAACATCCATAAAAGCTAAACTTAACAAATCAGATGGTCAGAAACACTAAATTAAAGTTTATATTTAAAGAGATCCTTAAAACTAAAAATTTTAAAAAATGATACGGGTACCTACAAATTTGAATGAATAAAGAGAGATACGTAAATAAATACCAAAATAGTATGTTTTGAGAAAATTTTATTAAATCTTTAAAATAAAAGTTCTTAGTAAATTCTTTAAAAAATGAATAGAATTTAGACAAGAACTTAAATATCCATAAAACTATTGCAAAGAAATAAAAACAAACTGAAGGAAATATAAGGCTAGTTGTTAAAAAGGTGGGTATTGATCATTTGTTGGAATAGTCCATATTAAACCCCATTTACTCTATTTTCCTATTTTGACAGAGTGAAAGACAAATAAACGGAAAGATAGTTAGATGCTTAGTGATATGAAGGATCGTCATTAGAAATTTAAGACACATATCTATAAAAGCTGCCTAAATAATCATATTTTCATTAGAAATATTCAACCTCAAGAAGAGAAATTAATGGTTTGACGGATAAAGAAAGTTACATAATCAGGAGATTGTACTAAATAAAATTTATTTGTATGAGTTAGTAAGTCGAGCAACGTAAGTTTAGAGAAGATTTTCTACTAATATCCAATAGAAAACGTCATATATTCCTGTAAAAGTTATCAAAAGACCTATTTTAATCATAATCTTTTGTAGTTCATTTAAAAACAAACTTTTATCATTTGTTTAAAAATACCAGAGATATGAAGGGATATAAAAGAATCTACTTTATGTATATCTAAAATTTTGATAAAAAAAATTAAAATTGCATCTTTTGTAGATTAAAATCATTCGTTGAAAAGTGGACACTGTTAGCCTGAACCAACCAATCAAGATTTAATAGAATTCCCCAAATTTTTAGTTTTCAGTTTATAAATAAGAGAATGATTTTATGAAATTTTGGCTACCAATTTGATTTACAATTCCTCCATGAAAACTAATATTCACTACAATACAAATCTTGTGTGGGTCGTACAAACTACCAGTGCAGTGTCTAAACTTTTCCATCAATATTTTAAATCTAAACCTGGGGTAATTTGGGTAAATTGAGTTTGAACTTCAATTTATCGTCAGGTTGGTTACCTTGGTCATTGTATCAGAAGAGTGTTGTATTTTTTATTTGATAATATGAATAAATAAAAATAAAAAAATAGCTATCGAGTAAATTAGATTTTCCTAAAAGTTGACATAAACTTTGTACTGAATAAATCAATATGATAAAAATATCCTAATGGTAACACAGGGTATAAAAAACTTTTATAATTTTTTATTCATAAAAAAAAATATTTTACAATAGGTCTATTCATCATTGTTTTGTTTTATTTTGTTGATTTCTCAATTTTGATTGTAATGGCAATTAACATTAAGTGTGATATAACACTTCTTCAATTTAAACCTTTGTTGAGTTAAATTTACATATTTCACAAATAAAGGAAAGGGTAACTTAAAGAAATATTTCTTTCCCTCAATCAACTGCTAATTATACTGGTCAGTGACACCAAAGTTTTATATACACGTTTTTTTATTCGTTGTCTAAAAACTTTGAAAAGTTTTATGAAATCTTGAGTTGATTGAGTTGTACAAACCACCAGAGTCCAAACTTTTCCATTAATATTGTTAATCTACAGCTGGGGTAATTTGATTTATCATGATTTGAGTTTTGCATCAATTTATTTCATTAGTCCATCCCTCTTGATCCCTGCTTTTATCTATTAAATTCTATAATAGGATATCTCTAAAACCCCAAAAAGAGTTATGAAATCGGTTATCGACTATTAGCTCTTTTTAGCTCTTAATTGTATTTCCTTTATTCAAGCAAAATCTACATAATGTTAATTTGTAATGGGTTTAACAAATAATAGGTAAATTTACATTTAAATACACACGCACCACATACACAACACAAATAAATAAATTCAAATCATTTCCTTAAATACATTTTCAACTTATTTTGTGTAATGGCAATTAGATAAAAGATATAGTTGTTTATCGCAACGTATTATAGACAGCTTTTCTCAGATACTAACGGAACATCTTAAAGATTAATTCTAATTTGTTGGACCTGAAGGACCAAATGCCCGGTCCACAAATTTCATCATTTTTTATGTATTTCTTCGTGGAAAATTGTAAATAATACGCGAGATACATAATTTTTTAGGTTTGCTGTGAACCGATTTAATCCAGCGGATATTAATCGGTTTCAAAGCCATACTGGTAAAAAACCCAGCAAACTAAACATATCATAGCAAAGCTTTTAGAACAAATACTATTACTATAAATCAATGTATGCCTTTCTTCAGTGTATTGCTATTGCAAATGTATATATGTTTCAGGTCTGTTGAATGTCAATCTTTACCCATTAGGACGTTCTACAGATAACTTTGTTTACAGAGTAGTTGTGCTACTAAAATTAACAAAAATCATAGACCACTTCAACGACACTTCAGTAACATGACAAAACTTGTAGAAAATCTTCACGACTAAAAAGTTGTTGTTTAAAAAAGGCATGCATAGACAATAAACAGACACACCAATTATTCGGTTAATAAAAGTACCCATACAATGTTTACAAACTTGGTAGTCTGGACATGGTCCTACTTTTTCAAGTGTACATTTTTTCGAATTTTGTTAATAAAAGTTTCCGTGTAAATTAAGTCAGGGAGGAAGGGGACATTGAGATGTTTATTACACGAATCCCCAAAGTATTATAACGTTTCTCATTCGATGGCTTAACAACTTTGGGGACATTTCTTGAATTTTGATGGGTTGGTTCATTAAGTTGTGTGTCAAAACGTTTCAACAACTAATTTGCAATGTACAAAAGGGGTAATTTTGTATATCATTATTGGGGATGTACATCAAATTATCGTTCATTGTCTTATCCCTTTAGATCCCTGAAAGTAATTAGTATGTGCAAGGTTCTTATTTTTTGTACTCTACAAATTATCATGTTTGTTTAATATATGTTGGCCTATTAAGTTATAATTAGTAATAATGACAAGTAATTCTTTTTCAATTTCTACAGTACATGTAATAAAACCAATTTCCCCCTTACCAGCAAAAAAGTTTTGGTACTGAAACCCCTTGCACATATAATGTAGCTGTATGACTAATCTATATGGAAAATGTTTACATTAATTTCAAACATGCAAATAAAAAGTAAATGCTGTTTTGCTTTTGCAAAATACCAGATTCATTTTCTTCAATCAAGCATTTTCAATTTAATTTAGTTTTCCTCAATCTGTCTCAATTTGTCAGCTGTGCTGTAAAAATCAGAGAGATAGAGGGGAAAAAAGCTGTTTATTACACTGGTCCCCAAAATTTTATAATAACCTTTTCTTATTCGTTGGCTTAACAACTTTTGGAACTCTATTGAATTTTGATTGGTTATTTTATTAAGTTAAGTGTTTAATCGTTTCAACTACAAATTTTAATCTACAAAAAGGGTAATTTTCATTATCATAGGGGATGTACATCAATTAATCGGCCATTGTCTTATTCCTGTGTAAAAATTGACTCATGTTGTTAATAACTTGGTTCTCTTGTAATAAGTATCTTTTTTTGATAGTATTGACTTCGCCCCAAGAGGTATTGGTAAGTATCCCTCCTATATAAAATCGTTCAATCGAATTTTTTTTAGTATTATTTTTTTTGTTGGTGGGGGTGTCCTAACCCCCACCCCCCCCTAAAAAATATACGAAATCACCACAGGACAAGTGTATGTATATTCCCTGAAAAGTAGAATCCAATCGGTTCAGTGGTTACCAAGATCATAAGCTTGAGAACGACAAACTTACATATAGACACCGTTCTACTTTGTTTTTAAGAGAAGTCCAGAATTACTATAGCATATTGTACAATGTACATTTTTATTTTCTGTGTTGCACTAAAATAATTTTATCTGGGCTCGGCACTAGTGGGTCAACAAATAGATTTTTTTTATAACCTGAAACATTAATAGTAAACCCCTAATCATCTAATTACTAAATTTATCCAAAGTTGTACTTAAAGTTTAAGCTTGAATGTTGTACAAAAAGTACAAATATGGCATATTTCCAACGGACGATGCTTTAGAGATAGATACAGATATTTTGTAGTCCGAAAATCTATGCATGTTTAAAAATTAAGATAATTGTTAAAATACTGATTTTATTGTATATTTGGTTTTGAAAATCTCTTTGTTTTGTGTATCTGAGTAAATAAACCCGTTTAAAAATACTTGAAAAACAAATATGTTCTGTACAAAAACGGAGCCTAAATTTTCGTGTCCTCTAAGAGACTGGTATATGAATATAAATGTTGATATTATTGTAATACAAAGAATATTAGCTAGACTAACTGGAGTATCCATACAAAACTTTATAAAAAACATGTTAGACTTAGAATACAAAAAGTTTGTATTGGTTATTTTGGATTTATATACTAAACTAAATGTTTATTTTTTAAGTTTATAAATCAGTTTTAAATCTTAAAAGACAATTTAGAAACTTTAATATTGGTTCTATACAGGTTCTAAGCTATTTTTTGATGATAAAATAGTCTTTTTTGTATGTAAAAGGTATGTCAAATTTCGAAAATGATGGGATCTAATTACTTAAAATCTGGGTTTAAGTAGGCAAAAAGCTTGTAAAAATTTTGGATTATGGGATCATAGGTTGCTTAAATTATTTTTTTATGGTTATTAACGTTTTTTAGCTTTTTTGAGTAAATGCCTTAGTCCTGCGGTTAATATCTGCAGGACCTTTGCAACTTAACATTTCTGAATATTTCGTCTTAATCCAAGCAATTGGTATTATCTTAATTTCAAACAATTATTTCATGAATATTAAAGTTTTTGGCGGTACTACTGTATAAACTGATAGTGTACTTTATAAAGACAAACTTGAAATAAAAAAATATCATGTTTTAGATGAAATTACGGTCTGGTAATGGTAGCTGTGTTTAGTGCCCTAGCAAAATTGGGATAGATGCCACTGCTTTTGACCTACCTATCATATTTGCGTCAGGAAATACCCTAAACCCCATCTCTTTACTAGGGTTTTTTCCCCCATACATTTTCTTTCCCTATACTATGACGTCAATAGAATAGGTAGCCAAAAAATGGTGACATCTATCCCACTATTCCTGGGGCACTAAACACTAAACACACTTTCTTAATTGTGCCTATTTGTACCAGAAATCAGCCTGTAAAATTTTAGATCATTTGGACAATTGTAACAAATTTACTATACGGACTGACAGACAGACGGAATAATAGAAAAACTTCACATTTAAATTTTTTTTACATATTGTAGTTTTAAATTTTTATTGGGCGATAAAAGAATTTTATAAAGTAACATTTCTACTTTACTAATATGGTATTAGTTTGTCCCTCCGTAATTCTGTAACGCAATGCAAGAAAATTATTCGCTTTTGGACTTCTTTTTAAGATTCTTCTAATTTAAAATTTCTTTGTTCTTCAGTCTGTTAACCATTTATAAGTAAAGTATTTTAAAGATTTTTAAAGTGCTTTGCTTTTTATTGATGTTATTAATTATTATAGTTTAGTCACTTAGTTAATCAGAAGTGTAATTTCCATAGTAACCCATTTAGAAGTCATTGGTGTGTATTGGTAAGTATGTATTTTTGGCTAAGACATTATTTTATTTGGGTATAGTCCCTTTCGTGGCATCACCTTTTAAGGGAGATATATTCGTATTTTCACAGTAGATTTTCTCCAATTTCCAGCCCCTACGGGGGGCTCCAAACCTGCGGGGCAAATTGCCTATTCCTACGGGACAATCAGCTAACCTAACCTAACCTAAAAGAGCCTAAAAAAACCTACTGTGAAAATAAGACGATACATCCCTTAAAAGGTGATGTCACGAAAGGGACCATACCCTTTATTTGTACTGTAATAGTCACGCTTCCAACATTGCAGCAGTAGTTACAATAAATGCTAAAATTTGTTTGTGGGGAGAGTCCAACAGTAAAGTACCTGTGTTACTAAAAAAGTATGAACAAGCTGTCATAATATAGTCATGACAATTCAATAACAGTAACCTTGTCTTTCTGATGGAAATATAGGCTTGTTATAGTATAATGCGAATTTTTCAATAATTAGGGTATCTTCAACAGTATTTTCCTTTTTTTACAATTAATCCTAATAGCAAGATATTAAATATTTTTAAAGATAGGTAGGCCTGAGTTAAGATTACAATTATAAACAAAAGGTTCAAGATCTAAAGGAAACTTTAAATAATATCTTAATATTTTGATCAAGGACGGCCAAGCGAGGTTGTATTGAGGTTATATTACCCCTTTAGATTTTTGGGTTAGTAGGGGAGGGTGTGGGGCTATAACACCCACGCAAATACAAACCTTATTCCCTATATTATTATTTTGAGTTTCGTTTACATGAACAGTGTCATCCTGTTTTCTAGATACAACAACGTGCAAAGTTAATAAAAATATGACAAGGGATCAAGATATTTGAATTGTAGGCTAGAGGGGGACTGTTGAGAAATTAAATGTGCTTTAAAAAACCGAAACTGATAAGATAGTATTGAAACAAACTGTTAAAAATATTATCTTTAATCATCTTCAAAATTTAATATCATTTTTAATTTGATATATCCTTAGTAGACACAGGTCTCCTTAACAAAACCTTAGATTAAAAAAAATCTCCAAAGAAACGGACAATGGGGCCTTCAAATAGGGTACAGTGGTGGTCAGAATCCGTTGGAGATTAAATCTTAGCTGCTCCTTCTTGCCAGATATT
>LS055522.1:0-12516 GCA_900241095.1 Acartia tonsa
TTCACTAACGTACCCAAAGTTTTTAAGCCAACGAATTAGATAGCGTGGTTATATAATTGCTAATTCATTTTATAGTCAATTTCCCCTTCCTCCCTATATTTTTATCATGTAATATTTGTGGTGGGTGTTTTTGTGAGTGTTTATTTCCATTGTTCTAAAACTTTTTTTTTGAAAATACAGTTTTATTTTACACATACATATGTGAAATGAATAAAATCACTAGAATATATGTTCGTGTCCGTGGGAAACGTATGTGTCGTGTCACAATAAAAAAGGATTATGAGTGTGTATATGGGCGGATAAAAAATAGGGACAGAGCCCCAAAGGATTGGAATGGTCTTATAAAAAATTAATTTGAATAGCAATTTTTTAAATCCTAAAATTCAAAACCAAACCTTATTCATATTCTTTTTATACCTACATTTATTTTGAAATTAAGGCGTCTAAATTTATCATTAAACATTTTTTATATAAGTTTATTTTAAATAGTATGAAAGTTTAAAAGCAATCCTAGTAATCTTTATCCTAATGGCTAATATCATGGGGGTTTATCTTTATTAACTTTTTTCTTTTAATAAAAAAGATATAATAAAAAGATTAAGGTTAGAGAAAGTAATATGAAGATAATAATAAATCCATTTAAAAAGTGAAAGGATGTCTCTCTGTCTATATGTTGGGTACTAAATATATCTAACACGGCATTAATGCTAGCTTTGTGCTATGTAGGGAAGCTTTAAGACGTCATACTTTCTTGATGTTGAAATATAAGCAAAGCAAAAAAGCACAAAAAACGGCCTTAAACCCCAAAAAAGAAAGGAAATAAAAATAAATGGTGGATCAAGGCACGAGTGAATATGCTCACAGGAATAAGGCATTGAACATTAAATAATCTTCCCCCCAACATATCTAAAAAATATTTGTGTTTAGTAGATGGTATACCGAATTGGAAAAAGAGGACTGAACCAGAGAGAGAGAAGACAATGGACATTGCACTAGTCCCCAAAGTTTTATAATAACTTTTTCTTATTCGTTGGCCTAACAATAATGGGTACTTTTAATGTATTTTCATTAGTTCATTTATTAAGTTGAGTGTCCAAACGTTTCAACCACTAATTTTAAAAATTCTAGAGAAGGAATAATTTTGTGCATCATCATTTGGAATGTACACTTTATCAGCCATAGTCGTATCCCTTTAAAACCCTGGGGCTGAAGAATAATTTTCTTGTCCCCTTCCTTCCTGAGTGAATATGCTCATGATAATGCTATAAAATGTATGGTTAAGAAAATTTGTGTAGGCATGAAAATTATATATTGGCTCTGCAGGATACTAAAACCCTTTTGCCAACTTTTTATATACATACAAGGTCCTTCAGGCCATAGGTACACTGTAAATAATGCATTCTAAACTTTTATAAGTTTCAATTTTCCTCTTTTTACAGTTTATACTCTAAAAAATTAGACAAAAGTACAATAGAAGATTCTTTAAATAATCATAATAGTAATTTAATTTATAGTGTGTACTTGTAAAATGAATGATAATGCTTTAGAAAGTAAAAAAAAACTTTAAATTAATTTTGTAATAAGCATGTTAAAAAACATGACAAATGCCTTTTTTTTACTGTAACATTTTTGTAGCAAAACTACTCTAAAAATCTGTCTTCTTTAAATATCTACTCATAAATCATTGAGAAATCAAATATTATTATAAATATATGCAAATAAAAATGGAAACAAACACCAAAAGCACCAAAAATATTTATATTTTCGCTTCTACACAAAAAACAACGTTCTTGTTTTCACTATTTATGTCCAAAAAATATGAGCTAAATGCCAACACAAAAAAAAACAGTAAATAGCTATTTGTAACTTGTTATATAATCACCTTTCACAGAAAAACAGGCAAACAAAACATTTTTTTAACTCAAAATTTTGCTAGATTTTTTGTACAAGAAAAAATCATTAGTCATTTCAGTTAAATATATTACGTCTTTCCACCCATTAAATCTATAAAAAAATAAATCCTGTTAAAAATATATCATTTTGTTTACACAAAAACAAAAAAAAATCCAAATCTAAACATGTGAAGAAAGTTTTGGCATGTATGGTAAAGCTTATGAATAATAATATTGAATGACTCGCAGAACCAAAGCTTCATCCATCTTAAATTAATACAAAAAAAGCTCGCTATCCAAAATTAACAAAGAGAAAAGTGTAAAGAGTGGCGATAAAAAAGCAGCTTGTATAAGAAATAAAATTCTATATAAAAAAAAACATAATTAGTACTTTTATCGTTGATCGGCAGCCCAAGTAAGCTGCCATTAAAATGCAATTTGTCTGCTTAAAAACATAACTTAATTAAAAAGATAAAGAAAATTAAATTTTAGCGTATCAATTTTGACAAATATTTTTTAAAAACTTGCTAAAAATGCGCCACATATAAAATACCTATACATTTGATGCAAGATATATTTGTATTCAAATTTATTCATGATTTCCTCCGTGATAGCCAACAAAAGTTTTACATATTTTATCATGTAAATGCATAATCAAGCCTTTTGTGGGGGGAAATTATGCACGTTTTTATTTTATTTTTGTTTGTCAATTACTTACATAGGTGGTTTTCACTCTTTAAGCAATAAAAACAAGGATGAAAACAGTGTAGGCTAAGTAAAACATTTTTTAAATTTTTTAGAAATACATTGCTTTTACCCCAAGGACGTCCAAGCTTTTTCTTTTTTTTTTGGGGGGGGGGATAATCACCCCTTCCTCCCCCCTCCTTGGAGGTCCCTATTTTACCCTTACAGTATAAGTTTTCAAAAAATATCATAAGATAATAACTTACAGAGGAGCTTCGCTACAACCAAATAATCAAACAGCTTGAAAATAATAAGCCAATGAAAAAAACATTAAAAATTATATCCACAAACAAAGCTAATGAAACCATAAACACCCCACACCAGGGCGTTCAAAGAAAAAATCTATAAAGGGCGGTGAGAAATTATTGATTTTTTGGTTTAATTGTGTTTCCTATTTTTGGATCATTAATATTGTTGTATATGTGAAAGCCAGGCCATTGGCACGCATGTGTTTGTGAGTATATGCCACAGGAAATATCAGGGAGAGAGGGAGGGCACATTGGACTGGAATTTATATTGGTCTCCTAAATAATAATATACATGTTTCTACATTTCTTGACTTAATCTTTTGGGCATGATCTTGTTTCATTGGTAAAGAAATGATTTAATCAACAAATGGGGTAATTACTGTTAATCAAAATTGGGGGTGTAAATCAATTTATTGTGTTTTGTCTTATCCCTTAAGATCCCTGAAAAATATAGATTTCTTTTCATAGCAAAATTGGTTTCGTGGTCATGCGTTAAAATGTATCCAAACGTGGAAAAGAAAAACGCAAAAAGGGGACAGTCCATAGAGGATAAATTAATCTTCTACCTAATTCTTGTGTGTATAATTCTGTAATTGGTAGCGGGTAAATAATAAAGCAGTCATTTTTCAACTTTTTCCATAATTCATAAAACATAAAAAAGCTAAAAAATCTATTTAGCCTTTTTACTTTTTTTACTTCTTTTTAAAGCTGAAATTGAATATGTATATTAACTTAGAGGCCTCTAGGGACGAAGCCACTGCTGGGTGCAAAATATTCAAGATTAATGAAAAACACCAAGCATCGCTACCTAATCATTTTTAAAAATCCACAAAACAAATGAGAATCATTTAAATAATGGACATTATATTTCTTTAAGTCTTAAACGGAGTCCATCAAAATTGTAATGACTCTGTTACTAACTCCTTTGTGGTTTATGCCAGGAGGGAGGGAGAGAACAATGGCAATTATAAAATACAGAAAACCACACAAATTGTTTTGGGGGAAGATTAATTTTTTCTCCATTGTACTATGCCTGCGTTTAAATGGCCGCACATTGACGCATATTATTATCCTAATGCCATAAACCGGAAACCAGTATATATTAAATATATATGGATTATGGTTTATGGACTTGGATAGCTATAGATCAATAGTCAGGTTGCTTTTTTGCAATGGTTTGCAAAACATGATACTAATATAGATTTTCACACAAATATGTTAAACTACTATTCCCCCAATAAAAAAAGGTCCTTCACCATGTAATATGAATATAATAACCAAGCATGGAAATGTGTTTTTTCCTATTACACAATACTTTATTTCAGTATATTTTAATTAGTGAAAAAGTTTAAGTGCCATGTAATTCTATTCAAAATATTCTATGATTAGTGGACTAATAGCTATACTACTAGTTTCCAGTGAAAATCTATAAATCATCAGCCAAGCGTGCAAATCAGGTGAAAAAAAGTTGTCAGATTTTTATTTCACATTTTCAACTTTTTTTCTCACCAATGCATTGGAGGGTAATTATGCTTAGATTTTCATTTCCTGGCTTTTATTGTCATTATGCTTGATTTATCTAGTTTTTTATATAATTTAAGCAAAAAATAAATGTTTATTTATTATATTTTAATCAATTATAAATTTAAAATTTGTTTTAATGTTCGTCTGTTGTCTCTATTGACTTAAATCAAGCAGAACAAAAATTAAAATAAAAACAAAAACTTAGTAATGTTTCACTAATTAAACATATTTACGATGAATAATGAATGTTTAAAAACTAAAATTATGTTTACTTTTTGTTTTTATAAATTTTTTGCTTTATCTTTATTATTTTTGTATAACTAGGCATTTAAATTCGGCTTATCTTTTTGTCAATGACAAATATGAGACTAAGCGAGAACACAATTTTTGTTTTGTTTGCTTTTGAAAAAATGTTATTTACTTTTTAGCGGATGTAGACACATTCATCCGTAATAATCTTGTAAGCCTTCTCAATTAGCTGCAGCGTAAAAAATGACGGCTGAATACAAAGCAGCCGCAAATCAATAAGTCAACATTTTGCAGCCGCAGCCAAACCGCCCAAAATTAGGCGGTTACTGTGTGAGCATTGATTGTATGTTATTATAATTCAATTGTTAGAATGTTTGAAAAAGAAATAATAGAAATATAAGGAAGATGTAAAATTAATTTCTCAGTTATTTAAGAATTGCAATCCTTGACAATAATCCTTACAGACTTGTAGTGGTCGTAAAGTTCAAGGGGAGGGGGTGGAGTAAGTCAGGGATCTTAAGGAATAGGACAATAGACAATAAACAATTGTATATCCTCAATGATAATAAACAAAATTAACCTTCTGTAGATTAAATTATTTTTGGTTTTTACTACAAATGAAACTTACATAAAATTAACTTAGAAATAAAACTTTGGATACCTTAAAAATTTACAGTCCAATTCCAGATTATTATATACTCTAATAAGGTGAAATTTGTAGCTGGCTAAAATAATGATCCACTCCCTTTCCCCCACCACATCCCCTCCTACTGGATAAACAAACTGATCAAGCTAAATTGACTACAATTTTTACCATGTCATAATATCCATTTATATTTTACATCCCTTAGGTACTGTTTAATTTACAGACTATTTAACCTTAAATAAAAACCTAGATTAACAAAGCTTAAATAAATATAGCATTTAAGTTAATAACAAATTTCACAATTTGTCTTATCTACTCAGGAACGGGACACTATTTTTCATTTAACCTTTGTGTGACAGTAAAGGATTTTAAGAAACAGTATGAAAAAAAACTAAAACACTTTTAGAAATTTAGTGAAATTTCATATCAATAAAATTGCATGACTTTTGTCCCAAGTTTTAAAGTAAATTTCTTATTTAATATTTTTATCAATCTTTTAACTTATGTACATTTGTATATGAAAATTTAGAAAAATAACAATAATTTGAGCTTCTGAAGTTCTTCCTTGTGCAAAATATACTTTTTGCAAAGATTTATTTTTGTTCTGGGAGATACTTTTGCAAATACAATGGCACCTGTCATCAGGGAGGGAGGGGACATTGGGCTGTTTATGAATCTAGTTCCCAAAGTTTTTTAAAAACGTTTTCATATTCGTTGGCTTGACAAATAAAGACTTTTATTGAATTTTGATTGGTTGATTCATTAAGTTGAGTCTCCAAACGTTTCAACCACTATTTGTAATTTTTGTGTATAATAATTAGATGTACAACAATTTATTGGCCATTGTCTTATCCCTTTATATCCCTGACCTGTCATACTTAATCTGGACTAAACAAAAACAGGGATAGGACATTGGCATTTAATAATTCTCCCAGGTATTACACTTTGCTCTTATGGACAATGGCATTCTTGTTGTACAACAAATAGTTTAAATTGATAATATCCAGAATATTTTATTTTGTTTTGATAATGTGAAAGTCATTTACTACGCAGCAGGTCACATTGCAATTCTTTTTATTTCCAGCCAAAAACTAACTTTATTAAGCTCACATAAAAAATCCTCACTGCTGAGATTAATTCATTTGTTCTTTTCTTTTTAAATAGTAGCGAAGCTACTTTACAAATAGGGATTGGCCGTTCGTAGGTAGTTTAAAAATTCGTAAATGGTATATAAGATGATAAATTTTATTATTTTAAAAGCTCATTTTTGCTTTACTACCTATGTTCATTATTATTCTGGTTAGACTAGTAGTTATGTAAAACATTTCTGCAAAAGCATTATAAATTAAAATTGTTATAATACTTTAAAGTTATTTTTATTGGTGTATTTGTTAATATTAAATTCAACTAATTGGATTAACACGGTTTGGTTTTTATCAATGTACAGAACACAATACATTACCGTTTCAACAGGGATATAAAGGATAAGACAATGGACAATAAATTGAAGGACATCAGCAGTTATGATTAATATGCCGTAGATAAAATTATTGGGAGAAAAACTGATAGTTTGTACAACCCAATCAAGATTTTAAACCAACGAAAGAAAATTTGTGTAAAAACTTGATGGACCAGTGTAATTTACAGTCCCATGTCCCTCCTCCGTTTATCCCTGCGTTTTCCACTATTTTTCCAAACACGCTATGTGTGAAATGATATAATCTAATATGATTAATAGTTCATTTTATATGACAAAGATATTTTGTCATTATTCCTAAGTAATATCTTCCCACCTCTGGGAATTTAATCTAGCTAGAAAATTTGCAAAATACAGTTTCATTATATATTTTTTCATAAATCTTACATAATATTTTATGTCAACAAAATAATTTTGTAAAGAAAAAATATTTTCTAAAAGCTTTAAAATGAGCACAAAGTATTTGTCTAAATTTTGTTAAACCTTGCCGACAAGTTTTTAATAGCATGGTATTTGAATTTTGCATGCCAAATTTTCAACAAAATATTTTGGCAAGAGCTATAGATCAAACTATAAGTCAAGTTAAAAGTAAAATTTCTAGCTATTTCACCCCAAATCTAGGAATTTTTCGCACAAAGATACTTTCTTTTTTTATGGGTTGGGCTTTAGGTTTCATTTTTTTGCAATATTAAACTTTTTATTATCAATTTTAAAGCAATTTTTGAGGAATCCTTTTAAAACTAAGATATACATGTGTGTGGGTGTGTGTGTGGGTGTGTGTGTGTGAGGGGTGTGTGTGTGTTCTACCATAATTGTTCCTAATCTAGATTAATAACAAGAGAAATCTCTTTTCATGACATGATAAATTTACTTCAAGGTGTTACAGCCACAAACTTAAAAGGAGGTTTTCCAATGAAGGACATTGTATTAAAAGGTAATAGTTCTAATATATTTTTTTATAACATGAATATTTTTTTATGCACAGTTGTATTAGTAATCAAGGATTTAAAACTACTTGGCAAAAGATTACTTTTGTTTGAAATAACTTTACACAGAAATAGTTATGTTAAAAAATCAATTTTGCTAAATGCTCATATTGGAACCACTCCTTTTATCTAAAGGTGTTATTGTGGGCACAATGTGTGTTTGTGTGTGTGTGTGTGTGTGTGTGTGTGTGTAAGTAATCAATGATATGTCGGCCCAAATTTCTGCCGCAAATTACTCATAATCGACTGAACACATTCAACACTTAATTCAAATGGGCAGAAGGTTAATTCTAATTTCTTAAACAACAATCTTACATTACTATTTGATTCCTCTATTTAAGTATATTGATAATTTTTAAACAAGTCACATTTAAATATTGATTTAGATATGCGTAATCAAATTAGATTTATAATTGAAGAAAAAATTTATGAGCTACCCAACTCTATTTGGAGTATTCTAGGCCCCCCAAGGAAGAAAATTAATTGCTTACTCACTTTTGATACATTCAGCCTTGTTACCAATTATAGAATATTTCAAATTTTTCGTGGATTTACAAATAAAAATTTGGAAGATTTTTTTAACTATCAAAATTAATTAAATATATAATTTGTGCTTTGATTTTGTAATAAATAAATAAATGATAATTTAAAATAGAAATAGTTATTTTTAACACCCTATTCTTCCTAATAGTGTTGGTCATTGTGTGCCTTTTCAATTTCAGTGGGGGTTCAGAATTAATAATATGAGTATGACGCGCCTGATAAGAGTCAGGGATTTTAAAGGATAAAACGATGGACGTTAAATTGATGATAAACAAAATAACCCTTTCTGTAGATAAAAATTATTAATTATCGGTTAAACAGTTTGTACACTATTAGTTTGGAACCAAACAAAATTCATAATAATTATAAAAGTATAAAATAAGGGAACATGTTTATAAAATCTTTGGGTAGCAGTATAATCTCTAGTCCATGTTCCCTCCCCCCCCTTGGTAGACCACTAGGTAGACCACATACATAGACAATCATGCCTGCCATTGTCACTATGCACTAGATATGTTTCATTATTCCTGCCACTAAGCAATAAATCATACTTATAGTGCCTTGACGTGTTAAAAGAAACATTGGCATATATGTACATATACATAGTTACATATAGGTGAAAGAAAAAGGAATTTTATCTACCGCATAGAAGCTAAGCAAATATTTTAACAATGGCTTTCTTGTACACATACACACACACACATTCTATAAGCAGTGAAATTGGAAGGAAAAATGTGTAAAATGTTGAGGCATTTTTAACTGCTACAAAACAAAACAGTTTAGCAACAAATAAAAACAAATATCTAAAAAAATTCTTCCATTTTAAAAACATTTTATTATCTTCATTTCAAACTATTAAATTAACTATTATCTTAAATTTCAACACACATTAATGTAATTTATGTCTTTAATTGGTCTTTAAAACACGAATAAAATATGAATAAAAGTTATATCCTAGAGGAGATATAAATAAAGATTAAAATTAATGCCTAACCCTTTAATCTAATCAATCTACACGCCTACATAGTTAGACCAAACAGTTGGGTAACTAAAAAAATAGCCCTTTTTTTCTAAATACAAACCTTCCTTTATTACTGTTTTATTTATAAGGTATTAGTTTAAAATATTAACCTACAGTAAAGAAATAATTAAAATAAACTAATTTTAAAAAGAAACTCAATTTAGTTATTTTAAGAAAATAGAATATAACTCAACAACCTAACTGTCCAAGCATGGAAAGAATACAAAATTTAGTGATCTTGACATTAATAGAAAGACTGCACAAGTTGAAGAATAAAAGAGTTGCACTTCCTTAGTTTTAACTTTGAAAAAAAAAACAAGGACAGAATTAATAGTTGCAGGGGAAGATTAGGTTACTTTAATCTAAGGGACTTTAGTTCTAATTTAACAAAAAAAAAACACTTATTCATTGATGTTAAAATCAAAGGCAAAATGAAATCACATAGCTTAGTAGCATGGTAGATATCATTTCATTTTAATTTATCTGTTAGACTTTTTGTCGACGAAAATATTAGGAAAATCAGACCTTTGCCAACATATATATTATGTGTCAGTTATAACTTCTTTTATCCATTGCATTTTTTTATGAAACATATATTTTTTAAATAGAAATAATTAATTGATAAATTCACTAAGTGAAAAAGTCTTTGATACTTCCCAGCTATTTATTGAAATATATTTCGGTGGACATTGCACCCTCATCAGTCTAAATGACATAAATCATATTAATTTAATTTACATATTAAAAGATAGGTAAAAATAAAGAAATTTGTAGATCTATAAAGGCAGAAAATGTTGCTAAAAAAAGAAGAAGTTAATGAGGTGCTGTAAAATGGGTAGATAGTGAAAAAATATCTCCTTCTGTTTTTAAACACGTTGCACAAAGTTTTTGCATTAATTAAATTAGAATTCAAAATTAAATTTCCTTTATATGGCTCTCACAACCTTCAGCCAGGAAAAATCCCTTAATTTACCAGTAAGGCCACAGAAACAATTCGCATACACATAATTGTTCATATTTTTAAAAAGATCTTCTTTAGGTAAGGTTATTTTCGGTAGTGCTATGAAAAGTCCCGCAATTCCAGGACACAGAGGCTTAAATAGTATTAAGAAAGGAAAAGAAATGGTCCAGTTGTAAAATAAAGGATTCTCCCTTCCTTCTTTGTGCATTTAACTTCATTTGCAACATTTTAAAAATTCATTTGGCTTCCTCTTTTTTTTCTTTTCTTGGAAAAGATATGAAAATATCATTTCATTTTAAAAAGAAAAACTTCTCTAAAATTGTTTTACTTGTTGTAGGTAAAACTTAATTATTTTTATTATTTTTTGAAATTTAAAAAAGTAAGGATCTAGAGTTTGATTTTATTTTATTTTTAAATTTAATTTTTTAAGATCAATTTAAGAATTTAAAGTTGCGTTTAGCAAAATTTAGAGATATTATGCAACATGTCAAGAATTGGAGATTATATTTTATTGAGAAATTTGCAATTTTTCACATTTTTTGTTAGAAAATAGGCATTTTAAAATCTTAATCTGCAGAAGCATATTTGGGCAAGCATGTGTCTGATTACAATCACGCTGTTTCATATAAATAAGTAAAATTCCAAAGTAAAAGATTTACATCCATTTTCTATAGAAATATTTATGTCACATGAAACAGTTGGATAAATAGAACACTTTCCTCTCACTTAAAAGGTTATGGTTTGGTACTTATATCTCCTTCAAACATTTTTATAACAAGAATACATTAAGTCGAATTATATTTCAATGGCATTTATTCTATAACAACGTGGAACGATATTCTAGTAATGACATTATGACTACAGTCTTGTGTTGATATAATAACAGCAAAGAATTACACAATCGCACGGTGTAATTCGCCATTTTTGTAACAAAATAGAATTTATACTTTAAGAGGAAATTTATATTTTGAGTTGCCCAACTTTGAAATTTAAAAATCTAATTGTGTTATTGTTTACAATAGGCTTCAAGTACGTACACAAGTGCACATGGAGATATAGATATGTCAAATTTTGAGCGAAAACAGATTACTTTAGAAATTCAATGTATATAGGCAGGGAGGGATGGGACAATTGACTGTTAAACATACTGGTTCCCAAAGTTTAATAAAAATATCCAATCGTTTTTTGTCTCAAAAATTGATAAACTATCAGTGGCCAAACCTTTTAAATTAAAAATTTTATCTAAAAAGGGTAATATTGTTTATCACTATTAAGAGTGTTTATCAATTTATCGTCCATTTTCTTATGCATGAACTGAACATCCATGGTAAAAGTCCATATGATATGAAACTCTATACAATCTTTTAAACACCTAGAGTTGTAAATTTGCGATCATAAATTCTATTTGTAAAATTTGGGGGTTGGGGGAGAGGGGTTAAAGGTGATGGGTGTTCTCAAATTACTATTTGCTAACCTTCAAGCTATACAAAAATGGGGGCAAGAATAGTGTTATTAAACAGATAACTTTAGATCACTTGTAAGATGGCTATTTTGCTACACAAAATACATTTATAACAAAATTAATATTATCTATATTTTGAAATGATTTTTGTACATAATTTAGACACATTATTCACATAAAAAGACATTATCGAATTTCCAATTCCTTTTCATTGAATTATATTAATAGAAATGAAATTAAATAAAATATGGACTTAATGATTTAAATATCATGCAAGAAAGTATTAAGCTAAGATTTATAAAGATGTTTATGAGAAAGAAAGCCATATGTTCATATGTTAAATTCCGTGCTTGTAATAAATCTGGGAGGTAAGCTATAAGAAAATCAGGGAACTAAGGGAAATTGCACTTAAGAAAAAAAAATGTTTTTCGCAGTATACAATAAGTTTCTTAAAATTATCATACTTTTCTTTATTAACAATGTTGGAGACACGTTTGTATACAATATGATACCGAAAAACGATATGTCTACTTACATCATTTTTAGCAGACAGAAAAAAAATATTTTTTCTTGATATAATGAACTCTTTACCTCCCTGTAAGAAACCGCACACCTTAAATCATTAACTCCACCTTAGGGATCAATTTTGCTCAAGTTTCCTTAGAAACCGAAAGCTATCACCCCTCCCGGGCGCCGGGGGGGGGGGGGGGGGGGGGGGGGGGGGGGGGGGGGGGGGGGCGGGGGGGGGGGGGGGGGGGGGGGG
>LS055523.1:0-15316 GCA_900241095.1 Acartia tonsa
CTTCCTTATTTGATCGGCCTCTTTTTATAGAAAGAAGAAAAAGTCAATCTCCGAATCAGAATGTAGTTCAGAAAATTATGACATAGAAAAACATAAATACTCATCAAAGAGGAAAAAATCAAAGAGTAGTCACAAGAGTAAAAGTTCTCCACAGAGTAATAGTACCAAGAAACGTTACTACTCGGATTCTGAAAAACACAGGAATAATATTTTAGAACAGATTTATATCTAATTGTATAAAAGATGTTTAATGCTTGTCAGTTCCTTAAGATCTCTGAAACAGCAGGGCCAAGTAGGCTTTACAACCAAAAAAAGATTCAGTTTTGTCTATGGCAGGTTTTGGACTGTTTGGAGTTGGAGTTAAGATAGGCGCTATGTCAACCCCAAATATAAAATAACTTTAATTTAACAACCTAAGAACACATAAATCTAATATGATTGGTAAATACTATAATACAAATAAAAAAGGTTCAGTATTTGACTGTCTGTTTGTCTATGAGGATCTCCGTAACAGCTGGATTAACTTACAACATCTTTAAGGTTTTGGCTCTAGCAGGTTCTAGGCTATTTTTTATCTTCTGCTACTTATACTTTACTTAAATCTTTAAATGTGATAACAAGCATATTTAAACAGTAATAGGTATATGTTCTTAAAACATATTTCTTTTAGTGTAAAGAGAACAAATAAAAAAAGTAAAGAATCTTCTTCTGACAGTGAATCACAGAGCAACTCTGATTCAGGCACAGAAATACTCATTCTCTAACCATGTCCATAACTTTAACTCCCGGCATTAGCGTAAATGATGGCGTGTCTGCTCGCTGTCGGGTTCGAGTCTGGTCCATGCCGCGGCATACTAGAGACGTTAAAAAAGGTACAAACTGCTGTTATGTCTGGCATGGGACACTAGTGACAGTAGGGGGAATGTATTGGCCCTGAAACAGTCGCAGCTCATTACCATGCACAGTTAGGACTTCGTGCTATCAATGAATTGGTTGTATGTTGGATGTTACTGACGTGTGTTGTCTGCTTTTTGTTTGTATGTATCTAATATATTTAAATATTGAAAATTTATTTATTCTTTAAATATACCCCTAGCTCTATTTTCTCTCGGAATGTAAATTTCTGTGCGTAAATTTAAGATGAAACCGAGACAGACAGTGACTCAAGTACAGAATCAGATAACAGCTCGGATCAACAAATTAATCAACAAACTAGGAACTTAAACACTTAATAAAGATGTGCTTAAAGTTATATGTTACTTCAAAAGCTCGGCAGAAGCACGTCAACTAAGCCTCAAATTTAAACCCGTTTATATGCTTTGAAAATATTTTTGATTATTAGGATTGCCATAATTGATTATGTCAAGATTCAAGCTCAATTTTAAATTTGTATTAGGTCGATTTCCCTGTGGTTTACACGCGGCTGCCGAACCCTGGTTACTTCATTACCTGAATATAAAGACGTCATTTGTGTACTTTTGATTTTAGCAAAACGTTCAACTATTTTATAAAGAATTTTTGCAAGGCAAAACTCCATAAACTAGGTAGCTAATGTTTAAAAATGGAGTTTACTTCGCTTCTAAGTATGATAGATGCTTTTTTTGTGTTTTTAAGCAACGAATTGCTTTTCATTAAATATCATTATTTCTGTTTTTTAAATAATTTCCATAGTTTAATATCAAGTTTCTATTCTAAGAACAAAAATAAAGTACTTAATTATTTTCATCTAAACAGTATAATAAAGTTTTACTAATGTTTAAAAATGCTACAGACAAGCGTACCTGAAAAAGCTAGATGATATTCTATTTTCTGACATTGCCACTGTGCCTAATAAAAACAAAGACTCTTCATCTGACAAGAAATCGGCTGTCGTCGAAAAATCTGCTGAAATTACCAGTCCAAAACCAGGAGATTTAAGTAATACAACAAAATGTGATGAAAAAGTAACTGATAAATGTGATTCAGATTTATTGAAAAAATTAAATTCACAACCAACGGAAAACAAGGATAGCAAAGAAACAATACATAATTCTGCTGACGACGCAACATTAGAATCAGCAACCGTAGAAATTAAAGTAGAAGACGAAGTATTGGTGTTACAAGAACAAGAAGACATTACTGAGAATTTAAATCCGAATGAAGATCTTACTGTCAAAGAAAAAGCTGAAAGTTGTGATATAATAACAAAAGGGGAGAATTGTGATAATCAAAAACCAGCCGGTTTTTATAACTCAAACAAATCAGGCACATATTGAATAGAAAAATATTAAATGAAGTTTATGGTATTTTGATTGTCCATTTGACCGTAAATTCCTTGGTAAAAAAGCAAATTCTATTTACATAAAATTTGATATGATGCACTGAACGAAAATTAATATCACATTCCACGTTTTATTGACAATGCCAGCCGATTAAACTGTTGATATTTGCATTTTATCACTGTGCTACATTTGGAATGAAAATGTTTACAATTCTAATCGATTTTTATTACTTGGATGTTGCACCAGATTTTCATGTTACCTAATAAATAGATACACCCAGCTGGCTAGAATAATGAACCCCCACACCCATACAACCCCTTTACCCTATCCCCTCCCCTCCTACTTGATGAAAAAACTGACAAATCAGGTCCATATTAGCAAGCTAATTTGACGTCAAATTTTTCCCTGTCAATATATCATTATCCACGTATATTCTACATCTATTATTTAATGCTGTACTACATTTAAAAAGAAAATATTAACTATTCTAATGTTCAACTACAGATGAAATCTCTGCTCAAAAACAAGTTGATGATAGAAATTTTCCCTCCACCTTAAATAACGATATCTGTGATACCAAAATTCCCCACAAGATGGCACCACATGAGAATTATTTGAGTGAGGTGGATAAAATACTGGGTCTAAACTCAGGGGAAGCTTCTAAACAAGAAAATCTAGAGAATATGGAAGAAAACGGGTTAACAGAATCTGAAATGAGATTATTCAACCTTATATCTATCAACAAGATTGATGTAAAGAATAATTTTGGTCAGGCCTACCACCACGACACTAGATGCCATTTTTGTAGGTAAATTAATTTCCCTAGGTATTTAAAAACCCATTGCTTTTTGCTACGAGGCCACGGCTGTTGCTAAGGACGGGTAAGGTTGTGCATGTACTTCTTTTACTCTTCTGCAGACAATTTCCATAAAACTAATATAATATAGGTTGCCTAAAACCCTTTTTTCGACGCAATACAGCATAAAATAATTCTTTTTATTATTTATTAGAACCAAAGAAACAACAGAACATTTGGCTGTGTGCCCAGTTTATGACAATTTTATGAACGGAAATGAGTTTAAAGATATCCATTCAAAGGTTAGTAATTTATCTGATTCTGTACCCTCCCCCAAAATATTCATAAACCTCTCAGGTCAATTGAAAAGATAACCATGTCGGTTCAGCGGCCAGAGAGATATTTCCGTACCGACACATACACAAATACTGTTACTTTGATATAAGGATTTAATTTACACAAGTATAAATTTTGACTGTATAGGGCAAATTTTTTGGATATTGTTTCAATTTATGAATTTAATCGGTATCTTTCATAAAATTAAAGAAATTTAGCAAATCTGCTTTAGAATACCAAATACATATATTGTATTTCGTCCTTAAAAAATACTTCTTGAATTAAAGTATTTACCTAAGTATAATGATAATTTTACATTTTTTTCTAGAATGTCAAGAAAGTGAAGCGAGCTCTTTCCAATATAAGAAAAGCACTCTATACAAGATCAAAGGTTAGTAAAAGTTAATGGGATATTTGCATGAAGAGCATTTTAAGTGTTAAGGTACTTGGAGTAGGGAACATTATAATTATTTAGTTCAATATATAATTACTAGTGGCTGCGCCCCTAGCCTCTAGGGGCTTTGCCCCAAGGGGTAATTTAAAAAAAATTTATTACCTCTGCACCACTAATTTCAAATTATTTTTTTTTAAAGTTGAAGGAGACTTTTTTGTTTTTTTTTGGGTGGGGGTGTCCCACCTTCCAAGAAAATAGCCTAAAACCATCACAGGACCATAAGGTATATTTCCTGAAGAGTAGAATGCAATCGGTTTAGTGGTTACCGAGATCTTAAGGGACAGACAGACAGGCGGACGGACAGACATCAAGCTACTGTGTATTATAGATAGGTTAGCAATAAAGATATTCAAAAGAAAAATTTAATTTTAACAGACAGTTTTTGAGAGATTCCTAAAAATGACTAGTTTTGTGATTGTTAAGATTACCATTTCAGCATGCATGAATCACAAGAATAACGTTTTACATTAGTATTTCATAGGGAAGTAAAAGATAAACAATATGGCACCACTTAAATTTTTTTTGTGCTCTTTAGATGATAATATTATATTTATATAGGACAATTACATCTTTAAAAGATAAATTTGCATATATTAATTTTCAAGTTTTAATATTTGAAGGCAAGGTGGATTTTCGCGTAGAATTAAAAATATTAGTTAGGCTTTTCTTATAACTTTTTGGGATCCCTTTAGACACTTACTGAACTTAACATAAAACTGGCATAACAGTATTTTCTAAAAATTTAGTGAGAGGGAGTAGCTGGTGACCTATTTAAAAAATAAGGGTCTTTTTTATTTATAGATGTTTTATTTTATGGTTTTTTATTGTAGGCCTTATCAGTAACAAGCATTGGACCAATATCGGCAGCCAATATGGAACTTTTAGGTAACATAGCATGATTTAGTTTAAAAGTGTAATCGCATTTGAAAGTTGCTTCAGAATTTATGGGCTTGAGTCTCGGTCCAACCAATCAAAACTTAAGCCTCTGTGTTTTTAATTATATGATCCTTATTCCTTATGAAACAAATAGGGTAATTAAATTGCAATGGCTAATAAATTGACTCAACTTAATTAAATATTCCTTTGAATCATATTGTCATATTTAAGTTTATTTCCCGCTTTTTTTTGTTTCCTGCCTTTTTAAAATTAAAGACGACATTTACAAATACTTAATATTGTTTAGATGTTAGCAAAGAAAAGAGATCTTTGACCGAGAGTGAAAAGAAGGCTCTAGAAATTTTGGATCAACAAAGATTTAAAATATGCTAAAATATTATTTAAATGGTCTATCTATTGATACATGCCTTTTGTTTCAAGGGACCTCTCCCTTTGGTTAGGCAACTCGTAGCACCTTGTTTTTCTATTTGAAACTAAATTATTGTGATTAGTTCTTGTGATATTATTTATATTATTTTGTTAAATAAATATCAAAGCAGATATTTGTTATCTAATTTTAGCTTTGTTTCAACGGTTCTTAAGTTAAAGGTTTATGCATATAACAAGTTAAGATACCTATAGTAGTGATCATTTTAATGTTTCATTCGTAAGGGATGTATCTCATTTTAATGCTTATTTTCATAATTAATTAGGTAATACACATTAGGGCGGGTTCATATCGTAATCAGACAAAGAGGGAATGTGCAACAGATAAAATTAACTTAAATGAAATTTCTGATCGCAGAAGAATTTTAAAAAAAGAATTTTAGAATGTGACCACTTATAAATGTATTTCATTTATGAAAAAATATGCAAAGACGACATTCAAGCCCTATCCACTTAATATCTCAGTTCCTTTTAGTGCTAGTGGGCTAAATATTTGTGTGCATTTCCCCAGTTTAAACCTAATGATTTTCCGACTATAAGTCAGTCAAAGTCATATTTCGCTTCCTTACCTTTATAACCAACCTTTTACCAAAGACCAGACATACATTTGTATAGCTATTTGTAATTGAGAGTAAAAAATTTGTTGAATCTGAAATATGGCTTCATGGTGCTTCCAGGAAAGGCCTTGAGGAGTAGAATCAGGAACTTTTGTCCGTTTCAAAATATCTTATTCCTAGCCTTAGAAATGATTAAAAAACCACCAGTTTTAAAGGTTTATTGAGAATTGTCCAATTTGTAGAGGTTTTTGAGATTTTTTAAGGCTAGGAACAAGATTTTTTGAAACGGTCAAAAGTTCCTGATTCTACTCATCAATGCCTTTCCTCGGAGCACCATGAAGCCACAGTTTTGATTCAATAAATCTTTGACACCTATTTACAAATAATTATGGAATTTAATGTCTAGTTGTCAGCAGTTTAAGACAAATTTTAAATCATCTAGAGGTGTATTATACTCATAAAAATCATTTGCAGAGCCCCACTTTGGTCTCAGAAAAAAAATGTCCAAAGTCAACCCACCCTAATAAACATGTTAATGATTAATATGATTTAGATTAGTAAATATATTTATCACACTAAAATATATAATAAAATCACAATAAGTTAAATATTTACTAAAATAATATAAGAATATTGGTAATTAGAATTAGACAATAGACATATTACTAAAAAAAGAAAATCATGTCGAATTAAGGGCCCTTAAAACGTTGGAAAGCCAAATCCATCAAGATAAGTAAGCAACATTAAAGACATTGACAAAGCATTGAACTAAAGTACAAGAAATCACACAACATATAATCATAAACACTTATTTTTTTGATATGTAAAAATTCTAAGCTTTATAGATGTGTTCACAGTAATAATTGAGCTTTTATTTCAGAAGGTACTTATTTGATTTTAATATTTTGTTGCAGTGGTACATGAACAATGATTCTTAAACAGAGTCAAGGCAAAGTATTAGTTGAATACTGCTCTAATTCAGCTAACAATAAAGATAATTGATTAATGAGAGGGAAAATTTTAGTTTGCAGTTTTCAGTCCAACTATAATATGTGCCAATTTATTTTTGTCTTTAAGAATTTTTATGTATTAGAAAGTTATGATTCGATGATTAATCTTCATGAGCAACAGTTGTTTCAGTTTCTTCTTCAACCTCTTCTCCTTCACCTTCATCTACAATTCATATTGAAATTATGGACAGTATTATTTAAGTTTGACTTCAAAAGAAAAATGTGGTTCTGTTGTTATTTGAAGTTGTATGAATCTTTGGGTAGACTTAAAGATAATCTGCTAAAATTGGCTAATCAAACATAGCAGATACCTATTTGAATAGGAATGGTTAGGAATGTAGGAATAATGTCAATAAAGTAAATAGAAAATGTGTTAAGAGCTATGCCAAAAAACTTTCATAAAGTACATCAGCTTTGTATTGATAGTGGTAAGACAAATGACAATTTATCTTAAACATTCATTTGACTTTTAATTTACATTATTTTGAATGAAACAATTTGTTAAATAGGATTATGCTCTACAAAAGTTAAATTGTTAATACTATCAGGTCATAAACAGAAATTTACTTTTAATGATTTAGGTAGTTGTATTTTCTAAAATTTAATTTTGACAAGAATTCAAGGTTGCTATTAATGAATATTGTAATTGGCAAACATTTGAAAGACAAATATACTTTATAATATTTTTTTAGTAAATAAACAGTAGAGTATAATTTTTACATAATAAATACTTGTGAATTTGTTATTAAAAATTAACAATTTCACCATCCATAAATATTATATTCATTCCTTGATCTTTAACTTCATCAGGTTCACCTTCATTCTGTTGCTCACAGCACTTGGATTTTCTTCTAGAATTTAAAGATTTATGATAGATTGGTAGATGAATGGATAGCCAATAAAAAAATTTATGTTTTTTTAAATGATAGGTCTAAAAAGATATTTAAATCTTTTAGGGTTGAAAAGTCAAATTGATGTCATAAAAAGTTAGGGACATGAAACCTGAACTAACTATAAGTATTTAGCACTGGTTGCTTAAATAAGGTTAAATAATAGTGAGTGGCACTGACTTCCTAACTTATATTTTGTTTAAACTAGCAAATGGCAGCTTAAGTGGAAGTTTAACGTAACAGTCATATCAAAATATGAAGATTTGACTAAATATGTTAATTTGTAATAAGAGCTGTAATGCTTTAACAATTAATTAAAATCAAATGTTCTTTAATTTTATAATCTTTGTCTAAAACTTTTTTTTTCTTACCTCCTGTTCATCATTTCACAGAATTCTTTGTAGTTGATCTTAAAATATACAAGAACTGATTTTTGTTCAACTGTGATATAATGAAATTTATTTTAAAGTTTGAGAAAAGTATTAATTTGAGACATTTTAAAGAAATATTAAAAGCTAAATTCTTGATAAGTAAGTCACATCCTCAGTTTCTAGATCATTTATTTTTTTAATATAAATAGATTTTAAGAATAGCAGCTTTACCTCTCCTTCCTTTGCTTTTCCAATTCTTTGGAAAACAGCATCCACCTGCTCCTCTGTTAGGCTCTGACAGTGAGACATAAACTCCTTAAAATGGATTTTGTCAGAACTTTTTTCTTTACAATACTTAAAATTAACAGTAATTCTGTAATCAATATTTTACAACCATACTTTGATTAAAAATTCAGAATGTATTTATTAATTACCATATTAGGTTCTTTTCAGAAAATATTCTAATAATTTAGTTTTCAGAAAGAATTGATTGTGGCTTTATTCCCTAAAGATATTTTGTCCACAAAGATTATTTATCATGAAATAAATATATATGAAAAAGTTGATTCCCATGAAATAAATGATTTGCCCTGAAAATAGCCTAAATAACGACTAAGCTGCAAGCCTTTACTTTTTAAAATTTTTCTTCAATTTAGGAAATAAAGACCTACCAAGGATTACTCATGCCAAGTTGAAATTTGGATTACAAGTGCCATTTGCGCATTGATTACAAGACTTTTTAATTATTTAGTTAGAGAATTAGTCAAATATTTGTTACATGTTTACATTCATAAAATATTCTTGCAGCTACCTCCTTAGAGATCTTGCCATCATGGTTATGATCAAACTGTTGAAATGCTCTTTTGTTCACAGTTTCTGGGTCATCAGCGGGAAATTCTGAACATTTTCATGGTTTTTTTATTCATGATAAATTTTTAATGTGTGTATTGGGAAGACATGAAATTGATAATTGGAGGCGAAAATATATTACAATATTTTATTTATGTTATATAAGTTTAGTTTCAAATGTTAGTATTTTTACCCATTATTTCTCTCCATGTCAAAGTTCCACTGTGGTCTTTGTCCTTTCTCTGAAACCAACTTTCAATGTGCTCCCTGAAAATAAAGTTAATTAGATGTAAATTTGTTTATAGGAATTATATATTAGTCAATCAAATTTTCACAATATTTGACAAATTGTAATATTTAGAATTTTCAATCCAAATATCCACCTGATTGCCTTTCCAGTACTTTTGGCTCCTTGATGCAATGTTCACCAGTTTTACATCTAGCCCTACCCATATTCTAAATTTACCTGTCTGTCTCCATTCCAGAATCTACAGCAGCTTGATATAATTGCTCTGCAGTAATGTGTCCTGTCCCATCCTCATCAGCTCTAGATCAATTTTAGTTTAAATTAAATTTCTAACAATTTTATTCTTTTCTGACCTGCAAAATCTTTAATAGTGATAAATTAAAATGCAATCTGTATAAATTATAATAGGTGACATTTAATTGAATATTTACTGCATGAAGAGATATTTGCCCTTTACACACCAATCCCCACTAATATGCAGCTTATACCAATAGCCAAATTAATTCGGAAAAAATCACGAAACCTATACATGTTTTCAGTTGTCGTTGGGGGGCAAAAATTGACGACCTCTCCATTTGCTCCCCAAATATTATTTTAGATTTTTTTCACTTGTTGGTTATACCTTATTCCTGAATAATATGAGCCATCTGACAATTTTTTTATTTTTCTTATATACCCAACACTTAATGGAACAACTTTATCTGTTAGTGCAAGCTTATTGTTTACACTTATACATAAAAAAGATGCTAGCAAAAATTATTTTAAAATTTTTTTATATTCAGAAAACACACCTCATTAAACTGTTAAATTATTTGAATATTTTTGGAAGTTTCACCTGTTGAAAAGCTTCCAGAGACAATCTGTCCAGTGGTTGTCCTGGTGTTCCTTAGAGGACCTGGCAAGTGCAATCACTCCAATAGCTCCTGGCATTTTTATCTAAAATTAAAAAAGGTGTAACTTATTACTACAAGCACAGGTTGGATGTATTTATGGTGTTTGGCCGGATAATGATGCACTTCATTAGCAAGATTATATTAAGATCCTAAGACTTAACGGTGTAACTCATCTTTATGGCTTTTTCAGGTAAATAAATACAAATTATTGAGTCAAATGCTCTCATTAAGTCTAAAATGCACTAATATCAGTATTGGCAAAACTGATATTCGAGAGATGGAAAATACTTGAAAATTTCTTCTACAGCAGTGTTTATATTTGGAATTTAAAAGGTAATTCTCATATGGATTTTGTTTCAATGTTTGATATTCTTGTTAAATATCTTTGAAATTATACTCCAATTATTATGATAATCAGAAGAAAAATAAACAAGAAAATGCTTGTTGAAATAAAAAGGTATAAAACTTCAATTTCCCAAAAATAATTGAAAAGATATTTAAACTACAAGTAAATGAATAATGTTTTAGGTTATTTTGAAAACACAAAAATTGTTAACATTTTTATACTATATGAACTTATTTCATATCAATACTAAAGAAACAATCACTAATTTGTAGCTAAAACCTTATATGAAACTATTCCTTTACAACAACGTATATTCTTCTATATCAAAGTTAATAATGAAAGTGAATTGTGAGTTGTTTGCAAACATTAACTTTTCGAGGTTGGAACCACTTAACCGAACTTTTCCAGACTAAACTAAATTATTCTAAACAAGTTTTAATGTTCAATAAATATTGTATTTGTAAATTGCTATATTTTCCATAATTAGGATATGTCTGCATGCTGTATGTCTAAATTAGTTTAAAATTAGGCATGTTAATATTTTCCTATTTGGGTATGTAATGCATAAAATGTTATAAGTAGATAAAAAAAAGTCTGTTTTTTCTTAAGAATCTTTTATATACAGTCCGTTTTACACTTCAATATTTAGTGTTTTACTGATTTATAAGAACTTTTTGGTTCTTTACCTATAATGACAATGAAAACTTAAAGTTATTTTGTTAAATGTCTTAATTACAATTTCATGAATAAAATGTTTTGATTGTATCCTGCTTCTTTGTATGTATGCATTCTTGTTTTAAACTGATTTATGAATATTAAATTTTTAAATGGTTCCTATCCTGAAAGTACAGGATTTATGTACTGAAAAAAAGTCAGAATTTAAATTAAACTTTTTATGTTAAGAAAGAGGTATTGCAATGCATGGGGTAATTCAACATCTCTAGTTTGATTGGCTGAAATTAACTGTTCTCAATGGATTTATTGTACTCTTAAGACGTTCAAACGTGTTCCATTTATTATATTGTTGAAGTTTTTCTATATATGATAACATTCAATGTAACATGACCACTATTATATTCAAAAGGGCCAAAGTTCGATGAAAAATTTTCTTCTTTTCTTTTACAGTATACAAATGAAATACGTCACTGATTGCCAATGCTAATGCATAGTACATTTATATTTTTACTAACAAATTTTATGCTTATTAAATATTTATTTTATACGCAATTAATTTCAATGACTAATTTCTTGTAGGGTGCTTTCACTCAACATCCCTGTCGAGCAATGAACTCACCCCCCCCCCCACACACCCTTATTTATGACCAATGAGTGCATCTACTATTACATCTCACTAACTTAATTCAATCTTGTAAAGATCATAAAGTTGATTTACAAATTAAATAAATCCTGAGTAGGGTTTGAAATTTCTAGGATAATTCAATAAAGACGGGAAGACCCCAAATGTAGAAAAGATCCACATTGAAAAAATTCAATTAAGCAATTTTTTTATTATAAAAATATCAAAGTGTATTAGAAAGCATGTTCACCATTGATATGCAATATTGGTATGGTAATAATAACGTAATGAAAGTAAATAAAAGTATATATTGTTATTTATACATTTATTTTAATTTAAGATAATAAAATACACAAAGATAGAATAAAGAAATAGCAAAACAACCTTTTTTAAAATGACATGCAAAAAAATAAGTATTAGTAAGAGATTTTAAAGTTTTTTATTGATATCCTTTATTGATATCGTTTATTAAAATTTCAATGCTTAAAAGCTAGGGTAGTGTGTTGAATTAAAATAAGACTGTGACTATAAGCTTAAAGTATTTCCATTTTTTTGCACCACCTTTCTTGTCCAAATATTTTTTATTTACACCATTAGATTTTTTTTACTTTTAACAGTTTTTCAAATATGGTTTATAAACCGATTAATATCCGCTGTATTATAATACTGAAAAATCATGTATGTGTAGCCTGGCATTACAGAAAAACTTTTTTAATTTTATAATTTTTAATTTTAATATTAGTGGAACGCTGTCTAAAATACAATGCAATAAATAACTATTATCATTTTAATCTTCATCAGGTATTACAGTAGTTTCTGTACAGACACTGCTAGTATCATCTGATGCTACATAAGCTTCGCTTCGTTGCCCAGTTTCTTCTCTGGTTTTGGATTTTCTTCTGATATGAAATAAATTAAAGAAAACTTTAAAAAATTTAAGTTTACAATTATGGGATATTTTAATTTATTAGTAGGTAAAGTCAAGTCGATTATAAGAAATAAAAGAGGATTTTTCAAGTAAGGTTTCATATTTTAAAAAGGTTTCATATTTTTAAAATCTGTCTGTTTACATAAATTTCTAAATGGACTGACCCTGACTTCAAAGCAGAGTAGGGACGTCCAAGATTTTTATTTTGAGGGAGGTTAAATGAGGTTTTTTTAAGGTTATATGGGAGTAATCTGATGTATTTTTGAAAATTTTAAGGTTAAAATATGGGTTTTCAAAGATTAAGGGGGGTGAACAGTGAAAACCCCTTTATCCACCTCAAACCTTTAGATGTCTATGACAGCTGGGCTACTAAATATTACCTCCTGTTCATCATGTTGCAAAACTCCCTGTAGTTTATCTAAAATAACACTGAGAAATTAATTATCAGGGTGACACTTTACAAGTGTAATGCAGTTCATGGTAAAATGTTCCTGGTAAGGATTATGTCCAAAAGTCTTTGAACTTTAAATACTGCTAGCTGACAAACGGTAAGTGCCCCTAGTAGTGTCTTTTCTTTAGTCTCTCTTTAAAAAGAATGGGAGAGAGGTTCTTTGGTTTATTCACCACTTAGAGGAATTATACTGGTAAATTTAATTTTAGTCTGTATTTTTTTTAACATATTAAATATTACCTCTCCTTCTTTTGCTTTGCCAATCCTTCTGAATACCATGTCAACTTGTTCTTCTGTCAAAGTCTTAGTAACTTCCATGAATTCCTGAGTAAACACAGTTTTGTTTTAATTGACTATCCTATTCTATTAAAGTAGTAAGTTGTAGGGGTGAGTGTGCGTCTGAACTTTAAAGATTTTTTAATAAAATTGAATGTTAGTTCTGCAGTTTTTGATAAGTTGTATAGGTCAAGGGGAGGTTTAATGCTATTAGCAGAGATGAATTTCTTCAAAATACTAAAAATGTGTTTTAATCAGAAAAAAATTTCTCCTGAACTAGTAATGTGGAATGGAATATTTTTCAGACTGAGATAAGCTTTGTGTAAAGTTTATACAATATGCTTCTATTTATCAATAAAACATTGGATTGGAAAGATTTTCTACAGCTTACCAAGTTGGATCTTTGTGAATAATATATGGAGCAACTATTCCTTTGATTTTAAAAATTCTTAGAAAACACTTTAGATAGAAATTTTTAAATTACCTTTTTTGTTATCTTTCCATCTCTGTCCTGGTCAAATACTTTAAATGCTATTTTGTTGACTTCATCTGGATCCACATAAAAACCTGTTGTGATTTTTATTATTAGTTTATTATTAGAACCAGGCTAAAAACCAATTGTCTAAAATAATCTTAAGTTCTATGATTAAATTATCATAATATACCATACTAAATAGAATTTTTTCTTACTTACTAAAGTTTATTTAAGTTATGAAGATCAAATTATACTACATTAGCTGATAATTCTTACCCAAAACTTCCATCCAAGTGAGTGTACCATCACGATCAACATCTTTCTTTGCAAACCATTCATTTATTCTTTCCCTGTTATAAAAAAAATTAGTGTTAATTATGTACATTAGGCTGAACTAAAGTATTACACCAGCCATACTCAAGAAAGAAGCTCAAACATCCAGCGCAGCTAGATATATCTTCTTTACAGTTAAGTGTCTTGTATCTTCTTTATTTGTCTATCTTTCAATATACAACCAGCTCCATATCGGTCACCTCTTATTTAGTATATTCTATATACTTATCAGTGTCTATTATATTTCCAATGCAGCATAATATATTTATATTCTCTTCATCTATCTACCTGTCAGTATTTATTCCTATCTCCAGTGCAGCTTGATAGATTTGATCTACAGTAACATGACCAGAACCTTCTTCATCAGCTCTAGACATATTGGAGAATTACAGGATTCACTTTGTTCTTAATTATTTTCTTTAAATAATGCGATTTAAACAATACAGTTGTGGTCTTGAACTTTCTTAGACCTTAAGTATCCACCCCTAAAAAACAAAATTAATAGTATATTAAAATTTTCTTTTTCTAAGTCTGCTAGTACAAATTTAACCTGTTGAAAAGTTGCCACAAAAGTTCTCGCCTACTATTTTCCAGGTGGGTTTCTGAAGATTGGGCTGCCGACAGACTAACAGCACCACCAGGCATTTTTAATTCTAAAATTTTACAAATTTCTTTACTTGATAGTTTTACAAACACAGCTATAACCAGATAATATAGTTTGGTTAAAAAAGTTACGCTGAGAAATAAAAATAAGCTGTTATGGTTGTTCTTTCTACTTGTTTTAAATACTATAAAGTAGTAACTATGTTTTTATAGCAAACATATTTAGGTGTAATATAATTTTGTTATATAATCAGGAAAAAGCCTGAATCGTCATTAATAGTTGTCATGGAACACAATGGTTTTGATACTGAAAACTCAAAAAGTATAATTTGTGATCTAACATCTTATGAACAACCAACTCTTAAAATGCATTTCTTTCAGCTTAAGTAACAACATCTTTTGGTACTAGAATCAACGGGAATAGTCCCTTTCGTAACATAAGTGGCGATTTGTCGTATTTTTAAAATGGCTTTTTATATGTTATTTTAGGTTAGGTTAGGTTATATTGGGTTAGTTGATTGTCCCACAGGGTTAGGTAATTGGCCCCACAGGGGCTAGAAATAGGAGAAAAGCTACTGTGAAAAATACGAAGAATCGCCCCATAAGGTGCGATGTTACGA
>LS055524.1:0-15315 GCA_900241095.1 Acartia tonsa
TTACATAATTAAATTTTTTAAGGCTTAAAATGCACATCAAATTCATTTTTAATCCATTGTGAATAGGGAAGAGAAAGGTGGAAGCTTGGCTACAAGGCTTTTAGTAAATTATTGCAAAAGGAATTTATTTTGAATATTTTTTCTAAATAATTACTGAAATCATGTTATTTACTAACAGCCTTATAGCCGTTTTTGTCTTTCAAATGTTCCAATTTTATTTCAGGCTAGCCAGGCAGAATCTTCTACCTGGATTCTATTCTATACTTTATCTTCTTTGATCATAATAGAAATATCCTAAAGCTATGCAACTTAAATTACAATTTAAAAGTAAATTTTCTTTGATTATAGTTGATTTTTTGGTTTCAGAATTTTAAATGGCTAAACTTTTGAATATATAATTAAAATTACACATATATTTCTTTTTCACTGTAGGGTGGGTGTGTTACTATTGAAAACTTCTGGTCTTTAGAAACCTCCGAAATCCTAGATGGTAGATTAAAGGTAAGTGCATAGTTAAGTCTGAATACCTCTCAGAAAATTAGGAAAAGTTATTCAAGTTCAGAAACAATTAAAATTTTAAAAAGATTAATATGTAATTATGACTTTAAAATATTGCAAAAGACATTCAATGGATTTTTTTGGGAGGGGTGCTAGTTTTTTCTAAGGGTAATTTCTCTTGAAGGCAGGCTAATTGAAATAGTAATAACATTTGCAGGATATATAAGAACCTTCACTTTACAGGAGAACCATACAAGTCACAAAAACATACACACAAATTTTGCTAGTTTATACTAATATATAAATAGATTTGCTCAATGATATATGTAATTTCAATAATCTAAAACAATATATATTCCTTTTAAAATAATTTTTTTCATGTATTGAGTTAAAAAGTTACCTATACCTAAATTTTGTAGGTAAATATATGTGTCATGTTGCTTTTATACCCTCAGATATAGCTAAAAATATCCTATTATTATAAATATAATAGATATATAAAAAAAAGATTGTTCAAGGAAATTCTTTTAACAATTAGGGTAGGTACGTCAGACGGACCATTTTTCCGTATCAATTAGGTCTAATCATTTGAGGCATATTTTAATTGAACTCTAAAAACCAATCTTGTAGAATGATTTGTGAAACAGATAGGTAATTTTTAGAAAGCGTTGAAACTCTAAATTCTTTTCCAGAAATTCAGTGTGTCTATAATCAACACAGAAAAAAATCGCTCAAAATACTAATTATTACATTGTAAAAGAGTTTAAAGTAAACAAAATCAGTGTAGACAGCATTTTAAGTATGAAATTTAAAAATAAAAATTACAACCGATACAATAATATGCTATGCCAGGGTAAATAATATAATAAATGAAAATTTTAAAAAGTAAAATATCTATATAGCTTAACTCTAATATTCAGCATCTAAGTTGCATGTTCAGACAAATAAAAGATACCAATGCAGAGAATATCATATGAAAAAAAATAGTATTAAAATTTTCCAAAAACCATTTAAACTCTTAAACAAAAAACATAGTTGCAGTTTAATTGGGTAAATTCAAATGATTTTTCTTCATACTATATAACTACAAATCTCCCCATCAATTAATCTATACACATCTCTATCTTCCTATTAGTCTATCTATCTATAAAACAATCTTTCCATCTATCTATCTCTCTTTTCATCAATCTTCCTATTATTCTTACTTTGTAATATAACCATCACAGTCCAAATCATAACCTCTGAAAGCCTCCAAAATTTCTTCATCTAATAAAAAGAAGTAAATTACAAAGTTATAAGAGTTAACAAATTACCATTCTTCCCCTTCCCTCCAGATTTCCATACAAGAAAATAGCTGTAAACATGCCTTAGAATAATACACAAAATTCGACCTAAAAAATATCAAATAAAAAGCTTGACCTTGCTTTTAGGATATTTGATAGAACTTGAAAAGAAATACATGCAACTGATATGGTTTATTTGGTTTATTTTAAACTTAATTGCTTGAAAAAATGACCGTATAGCTAAAAATACTACATACAACAAACTCACCAATTATTTGATTAAAAATCATTTTTCAAGGGTCATATACATTTTTTTCATCTAACCTGGTTCAAAATCTTCAGGACTGTCCTTGAATTTTCTCCAACATGTTAAAAATTGCTCCAAATCTAAGCTGCAATGATCTCCAATAATACATTATTTTAATTGTGCTCTGCTGTTTAAATCCCCTTATTAAACAGTTTTCAATAAGTTTAAATTTATACCAATCCAAGCAAAACTATAAATATTTTTTAAAATTTCAAAGCAAGGGTTTAAATATTTTATCTCAGCAGAAAAAATCTTTAATATCTAAGTTATAGTATCTCAAATAAAATAATTGCCAATTACTGAAATAATAATTTATTGCTAAAATAAGGTGAATACTTATCCCATTTACTACTATTTTCTTTCATACTAGCGGATGCGCCCATAGCAATCAGGGGCTCTGCATTCAAGGGGGCAAGAAAGGGAACAAAAAAAGCCTAAAACTATCTTAAAATAAAATAGCCTAAAACCATCCAAAGACTTACCAGAAGATTCAAAAAAATGAGAACTCATTCAGATCAGTAGCTATCGAAATCTTAAGAATCAGTCAAAAAAAAATTACTACTTTATAAAAAAGGATGTAAATTAGACTTTAAGGAAAATTGGTACATTTGTGCTTAACTACATATTAAAATTGCCAATCTTATTCTTATAGTCTCTAAAACAATATTTTGAAGATGCCTTTTATCATCACTGATATCACAAGCTCGGATTAATTCCTGAAAGAAAAAAAAAACATTTTAAAATCATTTTTATACTTAGTTTGAAGCTTTTAATTTAGGAAATTTTCTTTTAGAATGACAGACATAACGACTAAGCCATATTATTTCTAACTGAAGAACACACTGACATGGACGGACAATTCTAATTAAAAAGCAGTTTTTCTTTTACTTAGAAGTTACATTGATTCCCAATAAAAAAACCATTTTAACATTTACTCATACAGAAGATTATAATGAATTATACAATAAACCATACATTTAGATACATCCCTAATGATAATAAAATATTCTTTTAATCAACATTATTGTTTTAAAACTTTGGACGCAACTAGTTAGGAACCAACCAATCAAAAACCTATAAAAAACGCCGAAAAGTTCAAACGAATAGGATCCGTGGTTAAAAAACTTTGAGTACCATCCTCCCTGACTTATATTGACATTGAGATGTTTGATTTAAACAAACAAATCTAATTTCTTTGTATATTCATAATTTTAGCAAAAAAAGCCAAAAGGTTAATTTTTATATGTAAAAACAAATTCTGAGAAAACAAAGTAATAATATACAAGGATAATTATGTCTAGAAATAGCTGAGTAACAAGGTATTTGAATATGAAAAAAAAAATGTTGCATTTAAGTATTGTTAAATAAAAAATTGGAATGTGTTTCTAAATCAATAAAGTAACAGGATGTTTTTTGTGTATCTGTCTGTAGCTTAAGATGGACTGATATGTTTCTAATTCATATTTAAGCTTCTTAAGATCTAGGGAAGATTTATAACTATTTCAAAGATAAAATAACCCCTGGAAAAAAACCTATAAAACAAAAATTGCAGGGCCCTCTTCCCTTTCCTCTGTGGGCTTTGCCGCTAGTTTGAATTGAAATATTACCAAGAATGGATGGACATACAGACAACTACAAACATAGAGAAGCTTCGTATCAAGAGCAAGGAATTTAGTATAAAAAGGTATGTAAATTAGGTCAATGTGAATGTTAATTTCATTTTTTTTTTGTTACAACTTTCTCTCGTCTTTGTTAAGTTTTTGTTATTTTCTTGTCAATTTGATTTTAACATAACATTTGATGAATCAAAATTTTAATTTACTCTGAAACTATAATTTCAATATTTTATTCTTAGATATATCACCAGATTTTCATGTACTCTAATAAAGTTATGCTTGCAGCTGGCTAAAATAACAATACCCTCCATCCACGCGATTTGCCCCATCCCCTTACCTTTTTGAATGAACCAATAATGGTCCATATTAGCAAATTAAATTTATGACAAATTTTCCCCTGTCAATATATCCATGCATATCACATATCCATTTCAATATTACACTTATCAATAGAAATATCAACTCTAATAAGCCAAACCTATTCAAATCAACCCATCATTACGTATAAACAATATTCTTCTGTATTTACAATTGTAGAAATATTTTAGACAGACATTTCATTTGAATTTTAGTAAAAGCATTTTTCGCCTTAGGTCTCAGACAGCTTTCATCAGGGAAGGAGAGGACAATTGGTGATGAAATAAACCTTACACCCAAACATAAAAAATGGTTAAGTTTTGCAAGAAGAAAGAAGAAAGAGAACAATAAATCCTCCCTTAACCAAAGGATTAATCATCAGGATCTAAAGAGATAAGGTAATGATTGATAAATCGAAGAAAAATCCACGACAATGATACACAAAATTACCCCTTTAGTATATTACAATTAGTAGTTGAAACGTTTGGACACTCAACTTAGTTAACCAACTAATAAAAATTCAATAAAAGTCCCTAAAGATGTAAAGCCAAAGAATAAGAAACGTTATAATAAAACTTTCGGGAAGTGTAATACACAGGTCAATGTCTCCTCCATTCCTAATTATTCATTGTGATCAAATTTGAAGCATAATCTTCCATTGTCTTATCCCTATATCCCTAAATTTTATAAAATAGAAGACATGTCTAAGCTTTTAAATGCCTTCAAGTGCAATTTCCTTAAAACATTTCATGTTTTTAATGAGAAAAAATCCTTGAGATATAGCTTACATTATTTGAGAAAATTCTGTCTTAGCTATTGTAAAGGAATATAATAGATTTATTCGACTTCAAAATTAACAATGTCTCTAAAATGTAATTTATTTAGCTTCTATATTAGGTAAGGCATTGGTATTTAAATTTTATATTTACATAATTAATGGTAATTTAGTTTTTAACTTATTATCTTTTACATCTGTTTACTTGATTGTGATTGACTGGAACTTATCTTTGCTTAAAAATATGCTAAAATATCTTAAAAATATTTGCATTTTTTCCATGTAAATATACTAGACAAAAATACTAATTTTCAGACGCCAAAAAATGTGGATTAATGCTGAAACAAAAGTTTGTGAAGAAAAATGGTTAAATAGTTTTCTACTTTCTAATATGTTATAGGTTTTTCCCATGTAGTTAGTTTGGTCTATTTTTTTCTGAACATATTGAATATTTTACTATCTATTGTACAACTAGTTTTCCCGTATGGCTTCGAAATCTATTAATATCCGCTCGATTAGAGCCGGTTCTCAGTCAAACAAAAAAATAGTGTATAGCATCGTATTAAAATAATAATAATAAATTTATTACCAATTTTGTTAGCCCCGGACTTCGCTCCATCGGAAGCTAACTAAACTTGTTTTAATCTTATATTTTTTTCATTTCAATATTCGCGAAAAGCTATCTTTGATACAATGCGATAATAAACAAATCTCCGTCATAAAATGTTATGTTTTAAAGTCAGTGACTTACTTGTTTATTGACGATAAAAAAATAAGAAGCAAACTATATTAAATATAAATTTCGTTAATGAATAAATGATTAAAAAAATTTACACATAAGTTTTAATTTTCTCTTACAAATTTCGTTTTTATAATGAATATAATTTTAACAAGGTTGAATAATTAAAAAAAAAATTGTATTTCTTTTTTCAACATATTCAATTAATTGCGAATGTAGGTGTCTGAGATCTTAATAAACAAACAAACATAATATTGAATGATAGTAAGAGCGTCCTGGAATGAATAGATGGGAGATTGCCTCCCGTTTAAATACCCTCACTTTAAATAATGATCAAAGTTTTAGGGTGGGGCGTGTGGAAAAAGTATTAAATGTACAGGTGTCTTTAATTTATAGCTGTACTAGAGGATGCACCCCTAGCATCCAGGGGCTATATATTCGGAGATATATGGAAGGGAAGAAAAATAGCTTGAAACCATACCTAGCCAGACTAAATTTTTATAAAAATACAATAGTTTACACCCATCTCAAGAACTATAAAAAGCTTCATTGTAAAGGAGAACCATATCGGTTCATAGGTTATTGAGATCCTTTGCTACAGGCAAAAAAGCTTAATATTGTAGGATATACCATAATATAAAGTAGTAAGGTTTTTTGTGTCAGAAGCTTTAGATTTCAGTAACTACTGAACAATTTACGTTATCATTTTGGGAAGCTTCACATAGGCTCTTAGATGGTTAAAGCTATTATATTTTTTAATTTAAGTCTGGGGAGGTTTTGGGCTATTTTTCTGACCCTTCACTCTTTTAACAAGAGCAGTGTACGACAAAACTTTTGATTTACTGAAGCGGTATTTTTTTTCTTTCATTTTTGGTATACATCAATTTATCCATTGTCATATCCACTAATATTTTAATTTTTACCTGTTCAATGGAAATAGTTTACGTGGATATAGGGCAAAATTTGTTGTTAATTTAGGTTGGTAATATGAACCTCATTAATGTAGGATGGGATAAAAGGGGGTACCTTTATAATATCCAGCTTTGAGTGTCACTTTATTAGAGTACAGGAAAATCTGGTTCAACTTCCAAGAAATTATATATCTATTACCTGTACATGGGTTGAGTTTATTTGTCCCCCAAGAGATTCTGAAATTAAAGAAATTATTTTCTAAAAATTGAAAAAAAAGAGAAATATAGAAATAGAGAAAAAGAAAGAAAGATAAAATGAAAGAGACAGATATAGAAAGAGAAAGAACGTATAAGAAAGAGAGAAGAAAGTGAAACAAAGTAAGAGAATTTTAAGAAAAAACAAAGAAACAGTGAAAAAGAGAAAGAGAGATAGAAAAAGAAAGAATGAAAAAAGAGTGAAAGAAAGAGATATATAGAGATAGAAAATTAGAGAGAAAAAAAAAACAAAAAGTTTGACAAAGTGAGATAAAAAAAATTTATTAATTGAAAAAAATGAGAAAGAGAGAGTTAGAGTAAGAAAAGAATAAAAAATAGAGACAGAGATAAATTTAATATAACAACATGCAAAAGTAGCGAAGCACAGAAAAATTATAGATGGACGAAGTTAATTATCATATAGCAAACAATCAGTGCAGTGATTAAAAAAAACAGCAGCCGAAAAAATCCCCCTTTGCGTTACGGACTAATCTACAGACGGACGGACAAACAAAGTGAATTATAGAGCAGCTCTTAAAAACTGGAAGAAAGTTCTATTCCCCTACATCGTTTCTTATCTATAAAATAATTAAGTTTTTGCAAGAAAAAGTCATTAATTAAATTCAAATGAACTTTTGAGGAACGAAGCTACTTTATAATTTAAAATTTCATTTTGACTCATGACGGTTTCCCTCAAAGTGCTTAATCGAGCATTGAATGCTTCTCACGACTTATTTTGAAAAAGAATTGAAAATAAGTGGGGTTGGGGGTAGTTTTATGTTGGTTTGTTTATTGCTTTGTATCTTCTTTGGTTAATATATTATTTAAAAATATTGCTATTTACATAACTATGCTACTTATGTGTTATGGATGTTGGCATTCTTTTTTAATTTTTGTTTACATTTTATCGGTCAGCTTTCATCAAAATTTACAAATAATAAAAAATAATTCATTTAGTTATACAGGGATAAGACAATGTAAAATAATAAAAAATCTTTTTTCTTAAAACACATATAACAGGAAGAGAAATGACATTGAACAGTTAATCATTCAGTAGCCTAAAAATTTAATATCCAGTTCTCTCATTGGTACATTTTGGGTATGGAATTGGTGGTAGTCCCCCATTTCATAGAATGGGTTATTTTGTATATCATAATTTAATTGTCCATCAATCTATCGTCTTATCCCTTTAGATCCCTGAGAACCGTTAATCAAAAATATCCTAAAGCGTAATTCTATCTATCCCCGTTGGGGCCTTTGGGGTTCTCAAACACCTTGAATATTTGAAATGATGCCTAGTATATACACAAATAAAATCTATGAATTTTATGTAAAAACAAGAATGATAACATTCGTAAAAGCAAAGCTGAACAAATCAGACAATCGATTGGATATGGATATAGAATATAAGTGGATATTATGACAGGGGAAAAATTGTCTTTAATTTGGGAAACTCATTTATTGGTCAGTTTGTTCATCAATAAGGAGGGGAGGGATTTGGGTAAAGTGGATGGAAGATGTAGTTATTTTAGCCCGCTGTGAGTTTTTATTTATTAGAGACCATGAACATCTGGTGCAACATCCAAGTAATAATATATCCATTAGAATTCATAATCACCTAAAGCTTTAAAAAGTACGCATTGCTTTTTGTAAATATTTATGCCTACAAAATTAGAGTATAGCATTTATGTGATAACTCCTATCAGGGACGTCCAAGCCTTTTATTTTGTGGGGGGTAAAATGAGGGGTTTCAAAGGTTATTGGGAGATAGTCTTGTGAATTTTAAAAAAATCAGAATGGTAAAATAATTTATATCAACGTTGGGGGGTGAACACCCATTTACCTCCACCCCACTCTGGACGTATATGACTGCTATATTTAGTAAATGTATTTGCAACCAGTATGGCTTTCGAAAGAGATTAATAATCGCTGGATTATTATATTTAACATTTAAATCCTATAAAAAATAGTATAACTTTATAATAAAAATATATACTTTGAGAAAATATACAGAACTAAAGTTCCTCAAAATTTAAGCAACAACTTACTGTTATACAAAGAATGACTCTAATCCTTAAAAGGACTCTCCACATAAATATTATTTTTTTTTTAAATGAAGGGACTGTATGTCATATATAATTTCTTTAAAAATATGATAAATAAACATCTAGGGTTTTAAGCACATAAATTAACTATTAAAAAATATTATTTATATAAAATAATTAAGCTCTAATACAATTTTTTTACAAATAAAAAAAGTAAAAACGCCTAGCGGCTAAAAGTTAATTTCAAAAGTCTTCGATTTTCTTTACCCTTTATTGACAAAAGATGAAGCAAATGTAAAAACATTACCTGTTAATGCTAAAACTTCGTGTGCATTGATTTTGTTGTCTTGGTTTATATCAAATAATCTAGAAATATAAATAGATAGTATGTTCTTTTTTTGTTCAATAAGATCTCGCTAACCACAAAACCAATTAAGTTCTAAATTTAAAAGGAACATTTCCATTTGTGCTATGATAGTTTTAGGCTGTCTTGCTTTAATTCTAATCTTAAGGTGGCTTAAGGCAATTTTCATGCTACCCCACCTTGGGTATGTCTTTTAAAGTATAATCTAAACTGGTTTTAAGCTATGCAAAAAAAGCAGAAAGTTGCTTTTATTTAAATTTTGATTAACTAAAATAGATGGATAATATTTAAACTATAAGAATAGAGGGCACACGCGCCATAAGTAACTCCACAGGGAGGTGCCCTGTCCCAATTTTGTATTAGGTCTTTTAAATCAGCTGAAATCAGTCAGAAATATAAACATTGCCGAATCCATTTAAAAGAAGAGAAAGCAATTTGCAAGCAGACGAAAAGGGTCTCCATAACTTAAGTTAGGTAGTTTTCTAGATTATACATCTGAACCTATACATTTATTGGATAAACAGATACTTAAATAGATGTTCAGATAGATAAATACTTGAATTGGCAGATATTTAAAGAAAAACGGAAAAAATAGAAAGATAGATAGATAGAAAAAACAAGTGAAAAAGGCCATATCTAGTTAATTTTTATTTGACAAGGCTGACATTTCTAATCAGTAGGAAGTATTCAGTGGAAAGGGAATGGGTATAGAATATGTGGATATATTGACAGTGAAAATTTGTCGTCAATTAGGTTGCTATTATGGACCTCAATTTTTGGGCAGTTAGTCCATCTAGTAGAGGGGAGAGGATGGGGGGTATTGTTTCCTTTACCACCTGTGAGTATCACTTTATTATATAGAATACGTGCAAATATTGACAGAGGAAATTTGTCGTCAATTTAGGTTGCTAATATAGACCTCAGTTTTTGGGCGGATAGTTCAGGAGGAGGGGAGAGGATGAATGGATGGATGGTATTGTTTTTAACAACATCCGTAAAAGCAAAACTCAACAAATCAGACAATAAAATAAACTTTGACAATTATAAAGTAACAACGCATTTAATATTTCACGGTATATTCATTAAAATCTATCCAAAAATTATTTGAAATCAGTATTTGGAAAAAATCAGATATGTATGAAATAATCAAATGATTAAAATATTACATCTGACATGGGACAATAAGCTATTTATTACACTAGTCCCCAAAGTTTTACAATAACGTATTCTTAGTCGTTGGCTTAACGACTTTGGGGACTGAAGTGAATTTTGATTGGTTGACAAATTAAGTTGAGTGTTCAAACGTTTCAACCATTAATTTTTATGAATAAAAGGGTTAATTTTGTTCATTATCATTGGGGATGTATATCAAAATTATCGGCCATTGTCTTATCACTTTAGATCCCTGGATCTTTCCTGTAATTTATTACTACCACATTCTGAAGTGTACCTAATTATTACAGAAATCAGCGTGCTAAGTTATAATACCTTTACTCCTGACCACAGAAAGTAAAAGTTTAAAGATAAAGTAAACAAAATTAAATAGAAAACGTTCAAAAAATGAAATTAAATCTGGCTTTTAAAGCCAAAGCTTTTCTTGTAAAATTTTGTGATCTTAAGGGGTAATAAAAATCACCCCTTTCTTTAGATTATAATTAGTGTTTAAATCGTTTGTATACTTAACTCAATGAACCAAACAATCAAAGTTTCCAATGTTGTTAAACCAAGAAATAAAAAACTTTTGGGACTAGTATAATAAACAGCCTAAATTAAATTCCAAATTATGAAGGAGCTTTACATATAATATATTGAGAAAATAAGGACGGTTTCAATCTAATATAACGATTCAATCACCTGAAAGCTTGTGTTAAAAGGTCTTCACTGTTTAATGTTAACTTTCTTTTGGGTCCTGACATCTTGATTATCTTAAACAATTAAATTACATACAATTAAAACTTAAAGGTTTCTAAAAAATCATCTTTATTTTTAAGTTTTCACTATTAATGCTATTATGGGGAATGCTTTGTCACTGTTAGAACTTCCAGACAAAGATCGTGCAATCAAAGGATTGGTTATCTGTTGGATGCTAGATGATCACTTGTAATCAAAGGAGAACCCAACCTAAACGAGGTAAAGAAAGGTAATAAAATCCGTATTGTTACACCTATTGTAAACATGGTTTTATAAAGGTATTACATAACTGACTAAAATCAAATAAAGCATTTTATAGTAAAAGCCTATTCCTTAAAAATATACAAAAAAAAATAATGTTTAATTTTTAAGCATTCATTTTCAAATTTGATTACATTTTATTTCTGTATTTACCTAATTGACATTTTTATTGTATTTAACCGATTTGATACTATGATATTTTTAATTGTTGGGACAATGATTTTTTTAAGAATTAAACTCTGAATATAAGAGTGACCAAATCAAAGTTGAGTTTGAATCTTGTAAGTAATACCGAAAATATAAATATTTCAATGAATTTTTGAGGATTGAACCCAGAACGTAAAAGTGTTAAAATTAAAGTGAAAATGGTGTCAAATAGCTTGTTAGTAATGTTAGTACTTTACTTTTTTCCTTTTAAGGGTTGGGATAAGGTTAATGGGAAAAAATATTTTTTATAGCATCTACTAATGGTTGTATGATATATTCATAAACTATCAAGAATCATTTAGGAAACAAACAAATAAGGACATTTTTAAAAACTTTGGGGACCAGTAATCTTAAATTTCTTTTTTTATAGATAAACAGGATTTAAATTTGTTGTACTTGGATTCTGATCCCAAGACTAAAGAAATAAAATAGCCTAAATCCATCCCAGAACCTATGGGAAGCTTCCATACAACGGAGAAGGCATCAGTTCAGTAGTTAAATCTTAAGCTACAGACAAAAAAAAACAGTATGTTTTTAAATAATAACCTAATTACATAGAAGATTCGCTTTTAATGACATAATTAAAAATGTTTATGGGATGTAAAAAAAGTTTTCCATGAAAACAAAGCTTGCTTTGTTCCTGTAAATATGTTAAAGAAACTACTTATATTTTACAGGGAGGGAGGGGACATTGGACTGTTAATTTCTATAAAACCCAAAGTTTAATGTCTAAGTTTTAGTTATTATTTGTTGGCTCAAAACTGTCGGTACTTTCATTGAATTTTGATAGGTTATTTAAAAAAAGTTGTGTCCTAACTTTTCAACAAATAATTTGTAATCACAAAAGGGTAATCTTGTTAATAATCATTGGGCATGGATATTAGTTTATTGTTCATTATCTTATCCCTTAAGATCCCTGAAATTATAAGTAACGCAGCACTGATACAAATTTCTCAAAACTCAAACAACAAATTAATTTCAAGGAACCGTAATAGTTATTTATCGCATCGAATTATAGACTGCTTTCCGCGGATGGTAAAATGAAAAATTATTAAAGATTAAAACCAGTTTTTTGAAACCAAGGGACCGAAAGTTGTTTGTAATACAATATTTTTCAAAATAGTTTCAAATTAATAGTTGAATTAATAATAAATGATTAAATGACATGAAAAAAGATTTCTTCTCAAACAAAGCTGGCTTTGTTGACTAAATGTGTTTAAAGAAACTTGAATTTATTTTGATTTCTTTTCTGCCGAATTGTTTTTTTCTGCTGTTTTTTTTATCATTCACTGTAAAGTCTTTGTCCTAAAGTCTTAATTAATCGTCGGACCCATGGGCCAAGTAATTTATGTACTGGATGGTCATTGTTAAAGGAATTTTTCAACAACTTTTTAGCTGCCTATCTAAAATATCAGAAGAGAAAATCATAGTTACCCCTAGCATTACGGACGTACAGACAAAGTAAATTATAGAGTAGCTTCGCTAATAAAAAAGAATACAACTTTAATGTCTCAGATTTTGATAATATGAAAAGAAATCTGATACGCAATTTATTTTAATACTTTGACGCTTTTAAAAGCGTAACTACTCAAAAGTTGAATCTAAGGGATAAGACAATGGAAGATCAATTAATATTGTACATCCCTAATGATGATAAACAATATACTCCTTCTGCAGAACAATATTATTGGTTCTAACGTTTTGATATTATATGTTTGGAAAAAAACAAAATTCAATAAAAGTACACAAAGTTTTTAAAGCAACTAAAAAAGAAATAACACACACTTTGAAATTATGATTATCATTAGATAAAATGATGTCTAGCTGTGTGTCTGTTAGTACCGATGGATCTGCCAAATTGCTGGACTGATATGGTTCTCCTGTACAATTTAGCCTCTAGATTCTAAGGAGATTTAAAACTATCGCCCACAGAAAAAATAACACCTTCCATTTTTTATAAATTTTTTTTTGAAACAAAAATTTAAAGAAAGAAGAAAGGTCGGTTTACCCCTCCCAACTTTTAGTTTTCAAGTGCCCCTAATGACCTCTACGGGAATAGCCGATAGTAGTATATACAAAAGAAGATAAAAATATATAAATGTAAATAAAATTGACATCATAACATGATAATTCCACTAAACATTTTTTTTAAATAAAATAAAAGCAATAAAAATTTTCTGAACTTTTCAATGAACCAATTCCGTGTATAACATTCATCTATAATATTTATTCAAGTTTCGCCTTCCTTGCTGAACTGCTCACTCTGACCGCTTCGCAACAAATGACACGTACTGAAGTCTAAACACACACACACACACACACACACATATACATACACACATACACACACACATATACATACATACACACACACACACACCAACTTATTAGTTTAGATTCCTATAGACAGATTAAAAGAACAATCACAGTAACAAAACTAGTATATACCAAGGTATATTAGACTTACCAATTACAAATTTACTCTCTAATCCTCCTAAGCCCTTTGAAACCAATAAAAAATTGTTTGGCCATATTGTGCCAAAGTGCATAGCCCTTTATTCTAAAATCAGGTAAATTTTATCACCATTATGTTGGGTTTTTTCCACTCAAAAAAATAATTTAGAAGGGTATATTAGCCCTCATCCCCCTCCCCATGTTAGGTTATCCGAAGTATTTTTTAAATCACCCTTAAAAAAAGTCTTTATAGACTACAATGATAAATAGAGCTAATAAAAATCTTAAAATATCTTATTTTACTGGATGCAATTGTTTGTTAGAATTCATATTTTTCCAGAAACCGCCTAGGAATCGCTTTGCAGGATCGAATAAAAAGATAAAGACAATTTTATCTATAGATATTTATCATCTAATATGTTAAAGTTTGATTCTATTAACTATTGTCTATTCCCTGTATCCCTGAGAATCACAGTCGTGTGTACGCCTCTGTTTATAAACACACTCAGGGATCTAAAAGGATAAGACAATTGCCAATAAATTTATGCTCATCCCCAATTATGATACACAAAGTTATCCATTCTGTAGATTTCCATCAGTGATAAAAACGCTTGGACACTTATGTTAATGAACCAACAAATCACAATTCAATAATAGTCCCCAAAGTTTTAAAACTTTTGGGACTAGTGTAATAAACAGCCCAATGTCCCCTTCCTTCCTGCAACACACTACTAAGCTAAATACAAGCAAAGCATTTAAAGCCGAAAACATTCACATACATATTATAGGCGTTCCCGGATTTTTAAACTTTTTAAAATAGTAAACACCGCAATTGTGACAAACAAAATTACCCCTGGCCTAAACTTATGAACATTAAGGTTATTGGCTATAACCCTTAAAAGTATTTAACATTAATTAGCAAAATTTGTTGTTTGACATGAGAATCCTATTTTGTCTGTTTGTATGTTCTTCGAAGGATCTTGCTAACTGCTGAATCGATATGGTTCTCCTTGTAGCTTCTCATAGGTCCAGAGAAGGTTTATAACTATATTGAGGGTGGTTATCACAACCTTCCCAAAAGAAATCGTCTCAAGAAAAAATTACCCTCACCCCTTCTTTAAAAAAACTAAAATTAAAAGAGGCACGTTTCACTGAAGTGCCCCTAGAGGCCTCTAGGGGCGTAACATCTAGTATTTGTCTGTAAATTGAAACATGCACGTAAAATATTTTTAAAAATATCATAAAGAGGAAAAACTGCAAATATAAACTGCGGAGGCTTTTTAGCTTTCTAACTGTAGAGTCTCTGAAAATGCGTCGTCTCGCGTTTATTTG
>LS055525.1:360-15307 GCA_900241095.1 Acartia tonsa
CCCCCCCCCCCCCCCCCCCCCCCCCCCCCCCCCCCCACACCTCCCCCCCCGGCGGGGGGGGTTTTTCCCCCCATTACCCCCCCCCCCCTTGGACGTCTATGGTCCTGTGGTGGTTTAGGCTTTTTTCTTGGGGCGTGGGACACCTCCAACCCCCCAACCCCCAAAAAATTCCCCTAACCTCTTTTTTTAAGTTAGGCTGTAGCAATTGTAGCAGCCTGTATCAGTGACTATTTTTTAAAAACAAATTCTATATAGGAGGGTTGACTTCCCCTTACCTCGTAGGGAAAAGCCCCTAGAGGCTAGAGGCGAAGCCGCTTGTTTGAAAAAAAAAAAACAATGATGACAATAAGAAACAAAATACAAAAATCGTAAATAAGTATATATTTATATTTTTGAAGTATGACTGATAGAACAACGGACTAAGTAACTTATGTATAGGGTTTCTTCTCAAAAAAAAATTAGCAGTTTATCTTAAATAGCAGCCATGAAAATCAAGCTTTAAGATAAGCAATATTTAATCAGAAAATTTTGTAGTATATCCTCGTGAATTAATTTCTGCTATGTATATGATATTTCAAAGAATTGGAATAATTTAACAGACAAAGCCTTGTTTTTTTTTATTAATTGTACGACTACGTATAAGCCTGTCGATAATCTTTACAATTAATCTAAAATATCAATGAAAAATAACTAATGGAATTATTATTACTTGATCTTACACAAGATTTACATGTACTATAATGAAGTGAAACTTGTTGCAGGCTAAAATAATGATTCTTCCCTTTCACCCCCTTTACCCCATTTCTCTTCCCCTACTGGATGAACGAACGGACCAATAAAAAATGTCCATGTTGCAAACTAAATTGAAGAATTTTTTTCTGTCATATTATCCATGTATATTCTACATCCATTAAAAAAAAACCTAGGTTTGTAAAAAAAAAAGTAGCATGCTTCAATTTGAACTATCATCTTTAATCACCGATTATTTTCCAAGAATTAATGTACGGACAAACTCGTAGAGCACTAAAGAATACTGTATTTAACAATTTAGTATGTAATATACATTAGTTATGTAAAAAGGAACTAAATATTGATATCAAGAACAAAATTATAATCGATGACAGATACATAGAAGTCCGGAAACGTTTAAAAGGTAAAAACCAATAAAATACTACTTCTAAAAGTTAAATTAACATTTGTTATCGTAGATTTTAGTCAAAACAAGGATGACAACATCCATAAAAGCGAAGCTCTGAAATGGTAGGACAAACGAACATTAATAATGAAAGAGTGACATAACTGAATAAGTAGAATATTAACGTAATAAAATAAACTGCTTACAAACAGGATACTGTTTAAGGACATATATTTTTTCTTGATTATAGAGATGCTTGTTGTGACAGGAATCAGTATACTAAAAATCAAATCAATAGGAATATTAAAATATGCAAAAATCTGTTGTCGAATAACAAAAAAAATCACCGTGTTTCAAATGGACGTGCGGACTTTCTGGTAACGATTATAGAGTTGCTTCTCAAATCGTTCCTAATTAATACAGAAATTATCATGCAAAATTAGAAATCGCTAGGATAATTCTAACGGACCTACCCTATTTATAGAAAAACTTCGCTTCTTTAAAAAACTTTGAAAAAAAGTACATAAAATATACTGTACAAAATCGAACCATTCATTAGCCTGCCATAAAAGCAACTGATTACGTAATTCTGTATCATTCATCACAATATGACATTACTAACAAAAACAAACATATTTGTAGTTTTTTTTTGGCCTATAAAACATGACGTCATACTGGCCTACCATTGGTCAATTAAAATGTATACTTGACTATCATTTCTAATTCAGTCTGTGTACTGGCCTATCATTGGTCATTTGTATTTTTATATGCACTATGAAGAGCTCTTTGTAACAAAAATATAAATATCAATTGTAAAATTTAGTTATTTAGCCATGCAATTGTTTAATCGGGTAGATTCCCGTGATATATATAGAATGTATGCTAGGACTCGGCATTCTGGCTGTTAATGAATTCTTTGAAGCGGCAACCCTATTATACTTATAAATAAGTATGAAACTTATTATTCAATTGTAACTTGCTTTTCCATACCGAAACCTATGTATTTTTGTATATTTTAATATTTATATTTTGTGGCACGAGTGACAGACCTACGGACCAAGTAAATTATATACTGGTTGCTCATTGATGAAGGAAATCTTCCGCCTTCTGAAAACGAGAAAATTTGTTCAATAGTGTTAGAATAGATGTAGAATATACGTGGATGATATAACAGGAGAAAAATTGTCGTAAATTTCAGTTGTAATTTCCCCCCGCATTTATTGGTCTGGCAGTAGGAGGAAATAGAAGGAGGGTCAATTGTTCTTTTTAGTAAGCTACAGAGTGCACTTTATTATTATTAGTGCACATGAAAATCTTGTGTAAGATCTAAGTAATACTACATCCATTAGTGTTAGGAACTGATAGACGGACGGACAGTGAATTTTAGAGCAGTCTTGTCAATAAGAAAACCCATAAGTAAAACAATTTTAATTTCAGTATCAGTTTTATGAATGAATCAAGTAGATTAGGAGAAACTATGCATTTAATATTCTTATCAATTCATTAGTCATGTATTTTTCAGTATAGCTACAAAACTAATTTATATCCTTTGGATTAAAACCTGTTTTCAACAAATCATGGGTCGTGTTTTTGCTTTTAATATCTTTCTTTAATCAAAATTTTGCCAAAAAAAACGTTGTACTGGTTCTGCTGCTAATCTTAATTTTTTTGAAAGGGCAATTTGTTTATAGCATTTCCTTTCATGTTACTTTATTTAAGTAATTTTACCCCAAAAACTAATTACAATACAACAAGAAAGAAAACGATCATAACATACGCAAAAAGAACAATTTTATTCTTAATAAAGTAGTAAGTGTTGGGATAGTTTCATGCTAGTTTAACTGCCATCCTTCCCCATTATGATCCAGCGGATATTAATCGGTTTCGAATCCATGGTTAAAAATTTTCTTCGAACTCCTTGTCATGGCCATAAATGTACAAGTATAATGTATAACCCAAACAACTACCTGGTTCCAGTATTGGGACCTTTTTCGTCTGCTAACAAATTGTTTTCTGTTGCTTTGTAGCGAATTGATTGTGTTTATATAACCAAAACTATTTGCTGATATATAAGATCCAATTGAAAGTCGGCACAGGGTCTCCACCCCATGGACATACTCCACATGGAGATACTCCTGCCCCCTCTATTCTTTTACTTTAATCTCATGGCTGACATATCATGAAATGAAGACTCTGTCTGTTTTTTGTGGGTGTTGAGTGAAGTGATTTGAATGAATAAAAAGGTAGGGAGGGGACATTGAACTGTAAATTATTCTGAATTCAAAGTTTTATAAATACGTTCTCTCCTTTGATAGTTTATGAATTTATTAAATTTTGATTCGGTTGTACAAACTAGCGTTTACCAGTATTTTCCACCAATATTGATAAACAGAACATTTATTTGTCATCCATTGTCTTATCCCTTAAGATCCCTGGTAGGTTAGCAATAATTACTTTGCAGGGATCTAATTGATAAGACAATGGCCAATAAATTGATATACATCCCCATTGGCAGTACCCAAATTACCCCTTTTGTAGACATAAATTATTGGTTCAAACGTTTAGACACTCAACTTAATGAACTAACTAATCAAAGATCAATTAAAGTTCTCAAAGTTGTTCAGCCAACGAATAAGAAAACGTTATGATAAAACTTTGGGGACTGGTGTAATAAACAGCGCATTGTCCCCTTCCTTCTGGATTATAATACTATTGCTACACGAGGCTAATGGACGTACTACAGTTATAAAGTAGCTGCGACACCAAAATTCCACCATATGGGATTAAATAGGGTCCAAAACACAAATTTAAACATTGCTGTAAAAATCTTTATTTGAGTTTAATCGCTTCCTTTGACTGTTTTATGTAATACACTAGCGGCTTCGCCCCTAGCCTCTAGGGGCTTTGCCCCACGAGGTTTGATCAAACTAATTTTGGAGGGGGGTTAGTCGAACTCACTATTTTGAGTTCAGTTTTAAAAAGATAAAGAACATTTTTTTTTGGGGGGGGGGTATTTTTCATTCTTTGGGGGGGTTTGGGGTGTCCCACCCTCCAAGAAAATAGTTATAAACCTTCCCGGGACCTATGAGAAGCTACCCTGTAAAGGAGAACCCGATCGGTTCAGCGGTTAGCGAGATCCTTCGCTACAAACAAACAGACAGACAGACATCGTTCTACTTTGTATTATAGATGGAAAATTTCTTTTCGAGTATGGCATCGAAACCGATTAATATCCCTTGGATTAGAACCAGTTCTCAGACAAACTTTATAATTATGTATAGCATAGTATTACAAACAACTTTCCACAAATATTAAAATAAAAATTATGAAAAGACCCTAGGACTTAAAACTGGGTTCCAGGACAAACGCAGGAGTCCCAAACGTCTGAGTGGACCCACGGAAAAGTGTTAAAATATTAATATGATTAAGCATTTTTAGACAGATTAGGTTAGGTTAAGATATGAATGTACAAATAAGACCTCCGCAGGGGTTAGTCATTTAAAAACATATAAAATGGTCTAAAAAAAGGTTAGGTTAGGTTAAGTGTCCACTCCGACGTTTGTCCACTCCGATGTTTAAGACTACTGCGTTTGTCATAGGACCGAAAACTGGTTTTGATATTAATATTTTTCATTTTAATATCCGCTGAAAGCTGTCTATAATAGAGCCTCTAACTGAATCACTGGATCAAAACTGGATCAAGAACAGATAGGGAGGGAACAATCGACTATGATTTATAACAATGGATATATTATTACTTGGATCTTACACCAGATTTTCATCTTCTCTAATAAAGTAATAACTCAGTGGGCTAAAATAACGATAACCTCCCTTCCAACCCTTTTACCCTATCCCCTCTTACTTTGGTAAGCAGAATAAAGGTCTCATAATTCTATTGTAAGCTGAATTGACGACATTTTCCCCCTGCAATAATATCCACGTATATTCTATATCCACTATCATAATGATAGACAAAGTATTATAAACACGTTCTTTCATGCGTTGGCTAAAAACATTCGGGACTTTTTATTAAATCCTGAATGGGACAACACCACAGCTTTAATTTACAGACGGGGTAATTTTGTTTATCGTAATTCATCATCCATTGTCCCATCCCATAAAGTTCTTTGTTCTAATTCATAACAAAACAGGCAAAAAAAAGCAAGTTTTTGCTTTTATTTATTATCTCGAAACCTTATCCCATATCTGTTGATTGATTTAGTAGATAAAAAAGAACTTCCTAACAAAACCAAATAACCTTTCTTTTCAACCTTTCTATCCAGTAGAAAACGGTAACATATAAAAAAAGTGTTTATACATTACAGTGTTGTATGAAAACTAGAATGTATAAAGCTAATATTTTTAGTAGCGAAGCTACTCTATAAATCACCTTATCCGTCCGTCAGTCCGTCCGTAACGCATTCTGTCAGTCATGCATAAAAGGCTTTGAAAATATTTTTTATTAATATGTTAGAATTTCAGAATTATTGCACATTTATCAACTGTACATCTTCTCTATAATTCATTTTGTCTGTTTGTCCTTCCATGAATTTTTGTGGCTTCGCTACTTATGGATGTTGCCATCCTTCTTCTTCGCATAAATTTCATTTTTAGCTGCGTTATTTTACTTTGATTGTGTTTTATGCATGTGAATATCATCTGAAATATCATAAAATGCATGACAGGTCGTAGGATTATTACTTGGATTTTAGGTAAATTTTACAATGATCCACTGAATGTTTATAGGCTCTCTCAAGAGGGGGTGGTAAGACATTCCCCGTTGGACCTTTGGAGAAAAAATATATATCCCCCCCCCCCCTCAAACAATATAAAATATAGGGATGTTATGCTCCCATGTGCTATTGGCAAAGCTAGAATATTAAAATTGTAATTTGGCTAAAAATCTAACAATTTATTTTTGTTTAACTGTATAAACCTGGGCGGACCATGTGGAAAAGGTCAGACTCTCGGCTATCTTCTTTAATACTATAAACAATACCACAGTATACTTATATAACAACATATTACATACTTTTTTTAGGTAGCGTAGCTACTCTAGAGTTGGGCTATGTGTGCAGTACGTCTCCCCGTCGGAGTATGTTACTGGATTGCATTGTCTGTTTATTGGGTATAGACATTGGACTGTAAATCAAATAGGCCCCAAAGTTTTATGAAAAAAAATCTCTCATTTGTTGGTTCAATTTTTATTGGGATGCAAAAACTAGCAGTGTCCAAACGTTTCCACCAATACGCTGTAACTTCCCTAAAATCAATTTCCTCTTTGAAATCCTTCATTTTTTTAGTTTTTATCTATTCCTACTATACAACATTCGGTATTTTATGTTATTATCTTGTTATTGCTGCGTTACACTAGACATTATTGTTCTTGTTTTTTTTGTAAGCTTTCCCTTCTGTACTCAAAAAATGCTACTTCTGTTGAGCGGTGCAAAGCCTCTCAAAAATGACATTTTGCTTAGACGGTGCGTGAGCGCAAAGCTACTCAAAAGTCAAAACTCGGTGTCGGGTTCGCGACTTGCCATTTGTTTTTCACACAACTGCTTTTATGCGAATTGTATGGTATTTACAATAATATGTGGATAATACCTTGGCCAAGAAAAAGGGTGAATGTTATTTAGAATTATTGGTTTATGCCCTTCGGGGCTAACAAAATGGGTTTTAATCTTATAATCTTTTCTTTTCATATCAGTGGAAAGTTGTTTATTATACGATGCGCTAATTAATTATTAATGATTAGAATAATATCATTATGTCGTTAACATGTCAATCATGACCCTTTTTATGTAATTCTATACAAGTGACAAAAATAATATTGAAAATATTATATAATTAACCTAATACTATTTTTTGGTAAAAGCTGCATTTCTTTGATTATATCCTCCTTGTTTTATACACTTAAAGAATAGACATTATTAAAGGATTATCCCCTCTAAATGTATTTTATTGTGTTGCTATAATACTATTTAAACATTTCAATTTTATACCAATTTATTCTAATCTCTTATCAACAGGGTTCGTCAGTCGTGTGTCAGCCGCGACTATGCCCCTAATTTAAACTAATTTGGAAGCTTAGATTTTTTTTTAATTTAGGGATTGATATAATAGGGACTTCCAGCTGTTTTTTGAAATCATAAATGAATGATTTCCTTGACCCTTATAGGCAGCTGCCGAGCCCTGCTTATCAGATTCTCCATTGATAATTGTGTGTGAATATCCTTCTTAAACTCCAATGTGGAAATGTGGTGTTTTTGGCTGCCAACAGTGCAGGGTCCCATTTGTATTGGGTTTTGGAAATAAGCTAATATCGTCATAAATTTAAACACAGCCGAGTCCCTACAAAAGAACAGAAACCAATTTGTTGGCAGACGAAAAGGGTCTCCATCACTTATGGCAGGTGGTTGTCTGGATTATACATCTATATTTATACATTTATTGGTAATACTATGGGAGGAAATATAAATTACGATGAAAAAAATTTTATTCTCATCGATGCCTCTATAGATAGACTGCAGCAAATTTATGAATTTTAGAATGAATGAGCATCTACTCTACAATTAATTTGGTCATCAGACTGTCTATTCTGTTAATCCATCCTATCATATAAAGTAATAAGCTTTTTTTGTAACGAAGGATCTCACTAATCGCTGAACCGATTTAGTTCTCCTTTTCAAGGAATCTTTAAATATGTCCAAGGATGGTTTTAGGCTATTTAATTTCCGGATTTATGTCTTGGGATGGTTTTAGGCCATTTTTTGCCATTTCCTAGCTCTTGAAATACATAGCCCCTAGATGCTAGGGGCGCATCCGCTAGTTTATTAATAAGGGAATAAACTAGATTTCCTTATCAACTATTTTATGAAGTTTTTTTTTCTTTTTGGTCAACGATTTGTAGTGTGATTTTGTCATATTCCTTTTAAGTTAAATTCTCAGAATGACCGAAAATCCTACCAATAATGCTATGCTACTTAAAATAAGTTAAAATAAATAACCCATTTAGAACATAAAACAATTACTGCTAATTACTGTAATGTTTTTGAGCATTTTGAGGGGGGCTTTAAATGTCAGATATCCATAGTTCAATAGGCTTTAAGTACATACCTACCAGAGAGAGAGGGGACAATGGGCAGTTTATTACACTAGTCTCCAAAGTTTTTTATAATAACTTTTTCTTTTTCGTTGGCTTAACAACTTTAGGGACTTTGATTAGTTGGAGCTTTAGATTAAGTGTGCAAACGTTTCACCCATTGATTTTAATCTATAAAAGATGAATTTTGTGTATAACCATTGGGGATCCAAATTGATTTATCGTTCATTGTCTTATCCTTTTAGATCCCTGCATACATACAAAATATTGATTTAGTATTCAGTATCGACCCCCCACATTTGATCTTACATTAGAAGGTTTTTGCGCTCGCACTTGGCTTTACCCCGATAATTATTCGTTTAACCTTTACTTTTATATAGCTAATTATTAGGTATGGGGAAAATATATTCGCGAATAAAGTTATTTTCTCTGAAAAGCAGAGTCCAATCAGTATCATATACAAGTTGCTATGACTCAAAATAGCTTCAAGGGTCATCACACACAAAAGGAAACAAATTTTTTTATTTTATACATAGAAAGCGTTTACTGGCGACAAATTTTTAAACGGGCCAACCAAATCTCTCTTTTTTGAGAACCCACCAAAATAACCAAAATAACTAGAGACGTTCAAAAGGCTACTTCTGCGATGACTGAAATACCTTCGATTTAACATGAGCAATGGATAACCATTAGCATTCTCGCCCAAATAAAAAAAAATTAAAAATTGTAATAGTAAAAATTGAAATCTTTCCTGAAAAGGAGAAATAAATTGTGTCAGCTGTTGGTAAGATCTTACCAGACGTTTTTTTTTTATTTTAGAATTGTTGTTGGAAATTGACTGAAACCTATCCCCAAAATTTTCAAAATTTGTTTTGTAACAAGGTTAAATTATATTAATTTTATGGAAATCCATTTATACTTTGAAACCTTAATTTTTTATTGCGTTACCCAGGCTACTTTTAACCTTTTAAGTTCATATTAAGGAATTTTGCAAATAATAAAAGTAAATTTTTGCAATTTTGTGTTTTTATTTTTGGTTAACACATCTAAAATCAAGTTCTGAAGTTAATAAACCTTTTTTACTCAAAAAAACAAGGGTGACATGTTACATAATATTTTTAAAAGGGAAGCTTTCTAATAAATAAGGCCTGTACGTCCGTGCGTCGCAATTAGCTCCTTTCGTTGATTTCGGCGTGTTTGAATAGTCCTATCGATGATAATTCCTGTAAAAATTAGGTACTATTTAAAAAGCGTATCAACCTTTACCAGAAAGCCCAAACGTCCATATAAAACATGCTAATTTCTAACTTATTGATAATAATTTTTATTATGAAATAATTATCCAATTAATATGATTTTATTGAAAAATGATTCATAGGACAACTAGATACAATATTTTATGAGAGGCATTGTATCATGTATCAAAATATCCTTTCTGTTTTTACGTAATTTTGCTACAATTTTATATACAAAATTGTTTATACTTTTAAAATAATCTTCTGCTATTAAGTTTAACATTTAATTACAAGTGTTCGTGTGCATTTGTTCTAACGTTTGATTTAAGAACAATTTATGGGTGTTGTCATCCTTGTTTGTACAAAAGCAAAGTTAAACCAAAATTTTTGACATAAGACCAACGGAGGTAGTAACGAAGTACAATTTGTCCTACACAGGAATCAAAAGTAGGACAGATTTGGCTTCGTCGACATTAGTCCCAAAGGTTTTAAAATAATGTCGGCCGTACAGAAATATCCTAATGCTAAAAAGCATCGCCCCCAAAAGTGCTTTCAGGCATTGACTTTTCAGTATTAATAAAACAGAAAGGTTACATACTTTTTCTATGTGCAGCCATAATAGGATAGTTAAATAGATAACAAGGATAAGAATATATAAGTAGTACATAAGTAGCGAAGCAAAAAGAAATCATAGATGGGGAGAAGGACAAGGAGATTTAAAGAGCGTTTGTTAAAATTAAGAATATAAATAAAAAATATTATCGAAACCTCTTTCATATATGTTTATATTATTTATATTTTATATCATCACTAACAGACCGACTGCCAAAGTAAATTAAAAACCTGAAACTTAATGGTATCGTGCAAAATTTTGTTACATCTTTTTATTAAAGCGATTTTGTCAACAAAAAGCTTTTAACATAAATGACCGACAAACTAACGGACTGACGATTTTTATACAATCAAAATAGCAGATCTACTTAATTACACACTTTGGACGAAGACACAACTGCATAACTTTTGTGTCCTTTTTGATTCCTGTGACGTCATAAAATAAGATGAGAGGAGAAGTGGGAAAGAAAACTCCTAAAAACAAGATGGAGAATATGACGTCAAAAGTGGTGCAAAAGTTATGCAGTTTGGTCTTCGTCCACATTTTGGTCTTTTGCCAGAGAGGGAGGAGACATTGGGTTGTTTATTACTCTAGTCCCCAAAGTTTTATTATAACCTTTTCTTAGGCGTCGACTCAACAACTTTTAGTAAATTTTGATTGTTTATATCTTTGAATTGAATGTCTAAACTTTTCAACCATTAATTTTGATATGAATAAAGGGCATTTATTTTTGCATAATTGGGGATGTACATCAATTTATAGGTTATTGTCTTAACCCTTTAGATTCCTGTCTTTTTACCGATTCTTTTAACCCCAAAATTTGATCTTATGTTTTATTATGGTCTGTTAACATTTATATCAATCTAAATACTTTCGGGATGTTTGTACTCTGATATATAGAAAGATAATTAGATAAATTCAGGTTTTGATAGATGGATGGATAAACGAATAGATTTTTTAATAACGGATATAAGATAAACGTGGATAAATGGACAGATGAAATTTTGTCGTCAAATTAGCTTGCTATTATGGACTTTATTTATTGTTCAGTTCGTTTGTCCTGTAGGAGGGAAGGGGGTGGGGTTATGGTGGTTAGACAGCTTCGAGCATCACTTTAAAAGAGTACATGAAAATCTGATGCAAAATCCAAGTAATAATATATCGAATATCTTAATAGATTTATGTACACATATACTTTACTTCTATATAATAAAGTAGTAAGCTGTGTTTATGTCTATCCATAAAGGCAACTCAATTTTTAAGTATGCTAAGTATTGGTCCTTGGATGATTGTATAGATAGTTAGATTATTAGATACCAGCCGCTGCGTTTCTAGTATCTGGTGTCTCAACATTCTAATAAGTAGAGATGGTGCTAAAAATAGCCTTAAACCATCTTAAGGCTCGAATCTAACATAAAACCATCATTATGTGAAGCTTACATAGCTAAGAAATCTAGAACATTTTACTAGTTATTGAAAGTTTAAGCTACGGATTTAAAAAAAAACCTTACTACTTGATAAATAAGGTAAAGATAGATAGATAGATAGATATGTCTGTTTGATTATTAAATTAATTACATATAAAGTACAATATTATTTAGCAGAAAACAACACTTTTTGCCTTAATAATGACTTTTTTCCTACTGCAAAATCAAGGGATATCCCGTTTTTCTCTCGTAACCACACATCCCCCCATACCCCCCACTGATAATAGGTGGCGAACATAAATTTGATAATGAATTTATTATTACCTGGATGTTACACCAGATCTAAATGTACTCTAATAAAAAGAAATAGAAAGCGGGCTAACATAAAAGATTTCCCATTTCACCACTTTTACCTCATCCCCTCCCCTCCTACTGGATGAATGAACTGACCAATACATGATTTCCATGTTAGCAAGCTAAATTGGCGACAATTTTATTCTCTGTCATAATATCCACGATTAATCCACATCCATTTATTTGATATATAAACCAAGTGCAAGAATTGACCTTTAAAAAACTCCTCTGCCCTTCTCCCACTCCACATTTCAAAGCCCGGCCCCCGAAAATGTAGACTTTCCGCATAGAGAAAACTTTTTAATAAGTGTTTCCACAAACCGACGAACCTTATTGCTGAGTATCGAAATATAATGAATATCACTAGTCATTGTTTTACACTAATGATAATTCATAAACTAGACGAAATGTGTCACTCTAACCGAAAAGTAGCTTAAAACCACCATACCATTCTGAACAAGTAAGTAAAGAATTTTTAAATCCATTTTTGAAGGTGGGAAAGAAACTAAGAATACATTTTGGTTTAAAAAAAAACATACATGCAGACCCTTTCTATGGAGATGTTTTGCTATTTGGATACTTTTTATTTTCCTTTTTATCATTTTTATGTGAATACCGTATCTTTAAAGCAAGTTTTCCCCTCCCCCCCCGACCCTTTTTATTGCTCTTCCTTCTTCCCCCTTGTCCTTTAACCAAGCAAGAAATACACGAAACAAATATCCATCAAAAAAAAAAGAAGACACACAGCCATCCTTTGAAGTAAAATCATTTCAGTTGGCTTTCGACCGGCGTACAGTGAAGACGTAAAAAAATGTTTGTCCGTCAGTTTCTCAGTGTAAGTGAATTATAGAGTGGCACAGCTACGCTACAATTTACTTTGTCCGTAAGTTCTTAGATAAAAAAAATGGAATAAAATGTAAAAGAGGGTAGTAGTGTATCTTCCACCCCCCACATTTACTTCTGAGGGGTCAATTTTATTTATTTCTTTGGGACATTCTGTAAAAAAAGTCTGTCTATATTTTTCTTTGTTATTTTTTTTAGATTTTTTACACTAAATAACATTACTATCAGGCATTAATACGTAGTGAAAGATAGGTACGTCTATTTTTGGCACTTAAAAATCAGATATTATTTCACATAACATTTAAGCATTAATTGTTTATTTTCGCTTTTATTAGTATTTTTACTCTTGTTTGTATAATTGTTCCATAGATCTATATATATATAAATAATTACAAGTATATACAAATTTTCACACAAATTGATTTTAAAACCACATTTATAAAGTAGAAATAAAAATATGGATAATGGAAAGAACACGAAGTGGCAGGTTTCGTCGTATTTTCATACAAATGGATTTTAAAACCACATTTATAAAGTAAAAATAAAATTTGGATCATGGAAAGAACACGAAGTAGCGGGTTTTTTGGGAGTAAAAACATTAGGGGTAAACAAATGGGAAAGAAGGGTATTCAAATTCAAATTTGAAAGAGGGTGTTGACACCCCCTACCCTACCGTATGCCACTAAACACAATCATAACAGTATTATAAAAGGAATAGTTTTTTTCCATTACAGCTTCAAAATTGATCTCCGTTGAATTAGAACCGGTTCTCAGTCATACTGAAAAATCATGTATAGCATCGTATAACAGACAATTTTTCATAAATATTAAAATAAAGATAAAAAATAATTTTTCATTTCAATATCCGTGGAAAGCTGTCTCGTCATTACTACGAAGCGATAAAAAAAAATTTCTGATAACATTCCCACATGAAAGTTGATATCATAAACTCTAAATGTCAAAACAATTATATCTAATTAAAATTACATTTCCTAGTTTTTTAAAAGCGAAGCTTTTCTATAATTAGGGTCGGTCCGTCCGTACGTCCGTTCGTAACGGATAGCTTTTTTCGTTAATTTAGGCATGTTAGAATTGTCCTATCGATTTAAACTTTGCATGGTGATGTAGAAACTCTATAATCATTACCAAAATGTCCGCACGTCCATTTTAAACAAGTTGATTTTTAACTTTTTTAACAACACATTTGTATGTGATAGAATTATCCGATTGATCTGATTTTTGAAATACTGATTCCCAGGAGCACAAAGTACCACGTTATACGCGTAGCATCTCTGTAATCAAGTACTAAAAACGTAAGTTTGTCATTAAACACTATCCTGTATTTAAGTAGTTTTTCAACAAATTTACTTAAGATTTTGATTCGACATTTATACATTTATGTTCAAATTTTTCAGTTCTGACACACAAGTATTAATGTTCGTTTGTCCTAACGTTTCAGAGCTTCGCTTTTATGGGTGTTGTCATTATTGTTTTAATTAGCGCAGCTACTCTGTAAATTTTTGATTGTATGTGCGTCTAGATGTAATTGAAATACAGACAATTACAGATGTTGAAAAAAGCGAAGCCCTAAAATCAAAATAAAGGACAAACGAACAATAGTTCTTGTAGAGTGTCATAAGTTAATAAGCAGAACATTAATTGATATATGAACAAAAATGTTCCTTAATGCTACGCTAATTTTGGATATAATTGATCTCTTTGTAAATAAACAATGATGACAACACCCATAAAAGCGAAGCTCTGAAACGGTAAGACAAACGAACATTAATACTTTAACTAAATCGGAACTAAATAATCAGAGTATAAATGTATAAAAGTAGAAACAAAAGTGTAAGTAGATTTGTTGAAAAACTATGTAAATACAATAGATTTTTTGTAAATACAAGGTATTGTTTAAGGACAAACTTACATTTTGAGGACTTGATTATAGAGATGCTTTGCTTATAACATCGTACTTTGTTGTCCTAGGAATCAGTATTTTAAAAATCAGATCAATTGGTTAATTTTATCACATAATTATTTGTTGTTAAAAAGTTAAAATCAACATGTTTAAAATGGACGTACGGATATTCTGGTAATGATTATAGAGTTGCTACGCTTTCTACAGGAATCACGATGTAAAGTTTGGAATCCATAGGATAATTCTAACCTATTTAAATTAACGAAAAGAGCTATCTGTCTGTGACGTACGGACGGACGGACGGACCAACCCTAATT
>LS055526.1:0-15306 GCA_900241095.1 Acartia tonsa
ATTTTATCTTTACTCCCCTCCTCCCCCCCTCCCGCCCCTCCCACCCCTCCTCCCCCCACCCCCGCCCCGGGCGGCCCCCCCCCCCCCCCCCCCCCCCCCCCCGCCCCCCCCCCCCCCCCCCCCCCCCCGCCCCCCCCCCCCCCCCCCGCGCGGGGCGGCGTTCCTTTGCAAATTTCAGAGAAACAGGAGATGTATACTTGAAAGTATTTTAAAATGTTTAGTTTAACTAAAATAAACATTTTTAGAACATACAATATACCAAAATATGTACCCAACTACTACTAACCCCGCTAAAAAACTCAAGCTACTTCCATTTTTTAGGATAAAATAATGTGCAATTACCTATCAACTCCAAACCAAAGTGGATCTGTGATTCTTGGCAAGAGTGAGGGGGTCAGCAATGTACTTGTACTCCAGGACATTTCAACATCTATATCACTAGTTACCAACTTACATCAAGAAGTGTACCATAAAATATCTGAAAAAAGAATACAACACGTGTTAGTTGTTTAGTTTTAAAAACCTATTTTTTTACAATTAAGAGAAAATCTTTATAAAAATATTACTGGAGGAATTAGCATTATTTTTGAGTTGTATTTCATATTTATTAATGAAAAATGTTACAAAATTTAGAAAATAGAAAAATTTGTGAATATTTGAGGTGTTGTAATGAGTGTATAATGTAAATACTATCAAGTATTGAGGTACCTAACTATTATGTATTAATTTAACTATAAAGAACATCGATAGAAAGAAAAACATATACAAAATTACATTTTTTAAAGACAATAAAATAAGTCTTCATTAAATATATATAATACTTGAAACACACTAGTATATGAATAACAATTACAATTTGTTAATACAATTTGTCATAAGATTCCATACAAGATTAGTATCTGTATATTAATTGTATGTTAAATTATAATAATATAATATAAATGTTGGCTAGAATCATCATAAAGAAAGAGATCGCTTTATCCACAGAGGCAGATGTCGGCGGGCTAACCGGAAAACTTGTCTCACGTTGTTGATGACCAGCCAACCAAAAGCGGAAGGATGGCGGAGTATGTTGGCAGTTAGGGTAACAGGAATAAGGATTAAATGGAGAGAGGTTCTTAGGGAAAACCGTCACAAAACGGCGCAGCTGGACTTTTCTCTGAAAAAAAAAGAATTGTTTTAGTATTATTTTAATACCTCTACGTAAAGAAATAGCTGTAGCAAACAAGTGTTTTTCTTCCGGATTTTAACAAATAGACAACGCAATGATTTTCTGATTTATTTTGCTTATTGGTTATACCTTGATAAAATAAATTTTGTTTTTATATTATTCAAACCTTACTAAAGACCTTTGGCACCTAGGATTGCGTTAATAAAAAACATTTAAGCCTATAAGACTAATCCAATTTACGGACCTTTTCAGTTTTCTTTCTTTTCAACTTTAAGAAAAACTATAAATATAACAGTATTTATACGAGAGGGTCTTTTCCAACCTTCAAGCTTCACACCAATTTGTAACAATAATCAACTTACTTACTGCATTCATAAAATGGAACAATCGAAAATAAAAATGCTTATTACTGTAAACAAAAAACATACCTAAATGGATTTGAATGATTTCTGCCCTGGAATCCGTGGACAAGGCAATCTTCTCCTTCTTGCTCTAACACATACTTCTAACAAAGAATTGTATTCTTTAATAATAATCATTTTTTACACATTGAATACTCTAAATTATTTATAACATTGAAATCCCAATGAAAATAAAAATCTTTGTGCAAAAAAAAAGATTTAAGATGCAATATTTAGATATCTAAATTTTTGGAATAGTTAATCATCGACGCAATGCAAAATTCATTGAAATGTTGCAAAATCTCCGAATAAACTCTAAAAAATCGCGGAAATTTAAAATATAATTAATAGGCTTTGAATTTAACAGTTTTTTTCCATATCAATATTGCAAAATACTATCATGCAGTAAAACACTCGATACAAAACAATACATTCATACTTACATTATAATCAGGACTAGAAAATAAACCCTCTTGAAAAAAACTATTTGTCTCAAACTATTCCGCTAACCCAATTGTGACAGTTCCTTATTCTGCTATTCATAATGTCTATTCATTTACTCATCAAGTTGTAATATTTCATTAAATATATTACATCCTTACGTAAAAATAAAATAAAGGATGTCTTTCTGACTGTCAATTGCTAAGATCTCGCTAACCGCTTGACCAATATGGCTCTCCATAACAACGTAGCTTCTTGCAGGTCCAGAGAAAGTTCATAACTATTTTGGAGAAGGGTACATCCACCCTTTCAAGAGAAAAAATCGCCCATGGAAATAAATACCACCCCTCCCCCCCCAAAAAAAATTCATTTATCTTTTTAAAACTAAAATAAATGGTGGAGGTTTAACTTATACCTCCACCTTTCCATCAAGTGACTCTAAGGCATCTAGGGGAGAAGCCGCCAGTAATATATAGAAAAACAAGCAATTTCGTGTAAACAATAATTTTTAACAGTCGGAAAAGATAGAGGCAGAACAGCTTTAGTTGAGATAAAATATTCCCTTTAAGCCCAATTAACAAAGTTCGGGGTTGAATTAAGTTAAATTAAAAATTAAATTTATTGATAAAAGATCTTATAATTGATATTCAGGCTTTTTTTTACATCTTTTATATTCTAACAATACCTACTAGGTATAAAAGATAATTAAAATAATTAATTTTTATCAATTAAATCATGAACTAACAATCATATATTTTTAAAATATTCTTCAACTTAAAATCTACTTACTTAAAAAAAAATAAATGGTAGGAACTAACAACAACTAAAAAAATTAAATTGAGCATGCTTAAAATAAAATGAACAAAAAAGAATTTAAGAAATTAAAGATTGAAACAAAGAAAACGATTTATAAGATAGGTGGATTTCAATTGTGATTTGTAGGATAAGACCAAATGAATTATTTTAGTATAATCTTCAACTTATGTAACATTTAGGTAAGTTATGGAGCATTTTACATGTAGGTACCTATTGAGTTTTTGATCTCCAGAGGAAATAAGAAAAATGAATAGGTATGTGGGGTAGAAAAGCCTTTTTGATGATCGATAAAAATTACAGAATTCCAACTATCTTAATTATATAACAAATAGACATCAATTCTAATCATTCCAAAATGAATTGAACAAACCATTTAAATAATCTGACAAGACCATGACTTCTCCCTAAAGGGATTTGCCCTCTCGCTGGAGAAGCCTATCATCAGGTAATCTTCGCACTCTTTCTCCAGGATAAATTTCTGTCAGGTAAAATTAAGTTACACTTGGCATACAGTAATTACAATATCATCAACAGTAATTCATATGTTTTATTGTTTTACTTCATTACAAAAGGGATAGTTCTATGAGAGATTAAATGAGATTTTTATTTATCTTTAATCAAGAAATATATATCTTAACAAATTTATAACTTGATTAAAGACAAATGCTGATTTAATAAACACTACGTAGATATATTCTAGTTGCATAGGTACATAACAAGAATTTAACCTAAACCTAAAGTCAGTTTACAAGAAAAAATTTCAATTCTTTGTTGTTATATTCCAACAAGAAAATAATACTGGTAACACTAATTCTTAGCTAAATCCTTTACATAAAAGTATCCCTTAATTTTTTATTTGATATAAAAACATTCAAACAATACTTATTACTAAATAGCCACAATATGTATGGAGATGGTACTTAATTTGTTTACTACTCTAGGAATATTATGGGTTTCTTTTATATATACATTCTATCAAATTAAATGTATTTGGAATTAAAAAACATGAAGGCATCACAATTTTACACTATTATTTTTTAAACAAGACTAATATATAGGTACTTTAGTTGATAAAGGAAATATGCGAGTTTTTAGAAAATTATTAATTTTAGGTAATTTTTCTTTATTTAATTTTAAATTAAATAAAGAAAAACTCCAATTATACAATAAAATTGTTTTCATTTTTGGTTATAAACTTAAAGTAGTACCTAGTCAACTCGTTTTTTAATGTAATATGGCAGCAAGCTGACATTAAAAAGTAAAAGAATACGTAACATTCTGTTATATTCTGATACAATTTGATAGGTAAGTGGGTAAGAATTTTGTATGTTCTTTGTAATAGGTATAATGATAAAAATTGTATACCTTGATGTCCTCGATGGCCTGTGACACAGAGATTCTCTTGATGCTCGCCTCTCTTCTCAGCTGCTCCACCACCTCTCTCTGCTGCTGAATGTTCGACATTTTTGTCTGAAATTGTCACAATTCAGTTGGGGTTTATTTGTATGGCCTGTATGAAAACAATGTGTGAATAAACATTACAAACTTTCTATCTCTGGCTATTGAAATTTTTTAAAATGACACAAAAATGTTTGGACTAAAACAATAATTCCGAATTTTGTTTCCTATAATACTTTGAGTAACGGGATCTTTACATTAATCAGAGTTATTCAGTAAAATGTAAAAAGATGCAAATTGTAAAACATTAGAAAGAAGCATGTTAAATTTATCTAAATATTTTAAATAACTTATTCCATAATTTAATGCAATGTTCATCAAAATAAGACAATTTAGACCAAATCTTATTAGTCTAAATTTGTGTAGATATTTGTTAAATAAATGAAAAAAAATTAATCCCTTTCGGATTATATAAGATTAACCGAATTTGATTTCATACAAATGTTCCAAAATTTAATATAATGCAGAGAAAAATTAAAGAGAAGGTAATAAAAAAGAGAAATGCCATGACAACGGCTTGATCTAAATTTTTATTTTATTACTAACTAATAATCAATTAAGAAGGTAAATATAAAAAGATATAATAACAAATGAAACTGCTTTCCCCCATGAATATCAAAATTGTCCTCATGTCTCACAGAGATGAAAAAAAAATCAATAATCCACATTTACAAAACTAAGAGCAACAGCTCTAAGATGAAAAAATGGACTTTATGATGAATATGTTTTTATCTGTATATGTATAATATATTCATAAGTTTTATGAAGAAGGGAGGCAGGTAGAGAGAGAGAGAGAAGAGAGATTCACAAGTTTATTATTGTAAATAGTATAAAATGTCGGGCGCCACTCTTCAATAAAGCAAAGGGAAAGGAGGGGGCGACGAATATATAACGGAGAAAGGAAATAGAAGGGAAGGCTAACAGCAGACAGAGTATGAGTGTGTGTGTGTGTGGTGCGTGTACGGACATAGCTACGGATTACTTTCTTTCTCTTATTATGGAAAATCAGTAATGTGGGTTTCATAGAGATAATCCACGAATTTGCTTATAATTTAGAACAACGGACAGCTGTAAATCCGAAGCTAGGTTGTACATAATAATCACAACATATTTATGAGACTATTTCCATGGGCATTTTTTACATCAAAATAGAGGGAATTTTTTTAGACAAAGAGGAAGAGAATTATTCATCTAAAAATATATTATCAGAGAGGGACAAATTATTTGGAAAAGTACGACGAAAATGGGAGTAGGGGGAGGTTTATGTACAAGGGATTTAGCAAATATGTGCGAAATACGTAGTTGTTAAGATAAGGAACAAACCTTACCAAAGAGCAGAGAAAGTATCTTATGTTTGTAGAAGCATAGCAACTTAAAAATAGAATTTGTCTGTCTGCACACACAATTAAATCAATAACAGTAAATGATATGATAAACAAATCTTTTTTTATCCAAACCCACAATATATTCATGCAAAATTAATAAATGATAAGTTATAGAATTAATATCAAGTTGAAAATGATTTATTCTAGGCAAATATTTCAATATTTATACATTTTGCAGCTAGATTTATATGTAAATTAATAAATAATAACGGGGGATTGTAATCACATATTTAAACAATCATTTTATTACATTTAAGTTTTATTTAAAGTCTTATGTCTTAAACCTGACTAAAAAAAATTTTATTTACTTTTTTTATTACTAAAGAAAAATAACATTAAGGGAACGTTAAAAATGCGTCTTATAGTTTTCTATTATTTAACAAAAATTAGAAGAGATTTAAATATTTTTTTTTCACATGAAAAGGTAAAATCTTTACAGGGTTAAGAAGTCCATACTTTAAGATTTAACATCATTGTATGTTCTAATTAATACACTTATAAATATAAGAAAAAACGATTGAAAAAAAATGAATTTAAGCACTGAGCAGCTGAAATTAATAACTAATATAAAATTGACTGATCAAAAAGTTAAAACATTTCCTTTAAAGACTATAAAAAAATGGAAGCAAAGCAATGAAAATAAAAAAAAATTCTAATAATATTTCCAAATTAACTACTTCTTATATTTACAATAAACAAATGATTATAAAATATTAATAACGAATTAAACTAAAAAAATGCGTTGTAGTGATGAGTGGCACAAATTTTAAATATTTAAATGAAAACAACTTTTTTATTCTGAAATTTCTGTTGATCTGACATTGTTGTGATGATATGTACAGTCAGAATTATTCTGGAAATTTCAGAAAAAGGTTTTCTTTATATGTTTATAAATATAATACAACAGCAGCGAAATTTCAATCATTAGACTCCAGAGGGGGAGGAATTTGTACACTTTCGCGCAAGCAAAATATCATAACTTTGTTTTCAGCCAATACGATTTGAAATTCTTTTTTTGTGTTCTCTTCTACATGACCCAAATCCATCACAACAGCTAATTTGCAGCATAAATTTCATCGGATACCCAACCAACCAAATTTTGCAAAATATTTCTAACACTTTTTTCTCTATAGATTTTTAAAACTGGTCTCAAATGATAAGGTACAAATAATACAATTCGAAAAAAAGGTTTCTGGAACAAAATTTTCTACCAAAAATGTACCACTCTACTAGTACCTACTCATTGAAATCAACATCTACAATAAATTGCGTATGGAAAAGTGTACAAAATACCAAATCCCTTGATAAATAATCATATTATTTTATTGGATAGAATCATCCGCAAGTGCAAGAAGATTAAGTTCAGAGCCGCTGCCTGTGTCCATTTCAAATTCGCGAACCAAGTTGTGCAAATTCATTCCCTGAAAAAAAGCATAATCATATAAGTTCTTAGTATACAAATCTAAATATTATAACTCACTTTGGCCGGCTGTCTTTGTCCGTCCAGTTATTTCCTATCTAATTCGTAATATGATTTTAATCAGAAATATAAATAAATGTACCTGAAGAAAACCTGGATCCAAATTGTCTAAGTCATCATCCACTGACTCATGCTTTATGTCATTGAATAGATGCGCCACATTGTTGCTACCAACATCATGATCTGTCCCTCCACCACACATCAAACCCTCCAGACTCATTTCATCTTCTTTCTTAATAGTGTTGTTATGGTCTCCAAACTTCTTGCGCATGACAAGAATATCATCATCTAGTACAGCTGATGCAACAATATTAATATCGTCTCGCCGCATTTTCTTACCCTCCTCGTCCATCTCAGCATATTCCTCAGCCATGCGTAAAAGTTCATCATCAGTCGTTTCAGGGTTGGTCTTGGCGGTCTCAATGTAGGCCTTCATTTTCTCCAGCATCCAATCAGGAACAGTAAATCCGACCAGCTCGCCAGGCTGCTGCTTAGGATGGGACGAATACTCGGGGGACTCCGCGAGATCAAGGATGTCTTGTAGCACCATTAGGTAAGCTTTGCCACCCGTGGTGGCCATCAGGTTAGCCTTGGCTAACCATTCTTTGTCAGTTTGATCGCCGGAATACTTGAACAGTTCTGGATGTTTGATGTAGAGTCTTCCACGCGTTTGTCCAAAGCCAAGTGCCTAAAAATTTACGAACCTTTTTAAAATTCAGACGACATAATGAAGATTTAGCAAGACCAAACATGTTGAATTTTTCTTATTACTTCTGAAAAAACCTTCTTGGCAAGATATGTATAAAGAAATTTTATACCTTAATAATTTTAGGAAAATGAAATACACAAATGTTACCTTATTAGCTCTAGATCCCAAGATAAACAAAGTATCCGAGGTCAATCTCTCCGACTCCCACTTCGGTCCTTCTCTTCTAACAGGTCGACCGGCCTTGTTTACCAAGATTAAGTCAGTGTTGGGTCGTCCAAGACCTGTCATGAATTATTTATATGATCAAAACATAGTTATAGGAAATAAAGTGCATCTATGTTTTTTTTTTATAAAAATAACATTATTGTACAATTTGCACTAACTAACTTATATCGAAAAAGTATAGGTATAGTCTGTAGGTAGGTAACAATTTTAAATTATAAATCATCTTAAACAAATATCTCTTAATATGCTTAATTACCTGATTTTATTACCATACTCTTTTTCGTAACAGGGGAAGAAACATGGCTGTTGTTTGAAAAAGACCTCTTCAGCACCTGATTAGGACAATTTCCACCTCGGCTTATAGTATTATTATTAATATTATTGTTGGTGAAACGTTGCTGTAGCTTCGTATCTACCAAAGACTGCTGGTAGACCTCCTTAGCATTCTCCAGGGCGGAGATACAGACCTCCTCCAGAGCAGCTCCAGGTACATTCTCCTCACCAAGGTTCAAGCGCAGGTTTCTGATGGCGGGCTTTAGATGGGACTCTGCTATGTCAGACAAAACTTTCTGGATTCTGAAATAGAAGGTTTTTTTCAATTCGTAGATTTTATATATCAGATGAATAATGAAAAATAAATGTAGATTAATGAGCAACTTATTTCCAGACAATCATGATACGTCGTTCGTTAGGTATATTCATAATTATATTCACTATTTGGTTGTTTCTCTTTATTTGTCAAGACATAACACTCGTTCTATCTAATAACATAGCTGTAGTACGTACTTTTTGAATGTATTTAAATATGACAATCAACACCCCGATAGTTAGCGAATGTTTACTTTTAAATAATTAAAAATATTTTTGTTTTAGTAATTTGATGAAGAAAAAAATGTAAAAGCTACCTAATATTTATTTCTGGCTGTATCAAAGACCTTAATGTCTCTAGAGCACTGGTTGGATCCCTGACCTGGCTGGCTGAGCACCGAGACAGGGCCGCCTGCAATTATTACAGTAAAAATAAATCTAAATATATTTTTTTATATAAAAGTCAGAGGATGTCGGTTTATTTGCCTGAAGCTTATGAGCTCTCTAACCACTGGACCGAAATGGTACTCCTTTATTGTGAAGTTTTTAAAAAGTTTATAATAGTTAAGTTTTATAGTATTTTGGGGGAAGTAAGGGTACCTCCAGTGTCCACTCTCCCAGAGAAATCGACCATTGAAAAAAAACATTCTCACAATATTTAAATACCACCATGAAATCAATGCATTTTTGGCTACTTTTAAGTTAAAATGGATCAAAATTAAGCAATTTTAATTTGAAAATTTCCAGACATGAAAATCTAGAAAATAGGGTTCAAATATTTTCTTCAAAAGTGAGTCTAATTTTTATCATTTCAAAGTAAGAAAAAAATCTAAATTAAATTCTGTTTATAAAATTCATTTACCTGGCTAGCTGCTGTACTTATGGATTGATGGATTGTTGAACCACTTATGGCCTCGTAGATTTTCATTCTTTTATCAATGGCCATTTTTGTCCAATTTTAAAATTTCCTAACTAATTCAAACATTTAGTATCACAAAGAAAAAGTTTTTTTTTCTGTTAAGCAACAATATAAAATAGTGTTTGTACAAAGTAGGTTCACATGGCAATAAAATTTATTCACTTCTTCTTTCTCTAAGGGTAAGCAACTTTGCTCTGAAAAAAATATAAGATTAGGTATGGATATTGGTTTCAAGTGTGCCTAGTAACAACTGCTTTTACTAGGAAGCTTCAAATGTTTCTTTGCTCTCTACAATTACAGGACTTGAAATAAAATCTCCTTTAATTTGAAAGGTAACATATATTTTCTTAAAAATTTTACATGAAATGATTAGGTGTCTTGCCATGAAAATATATCTATTCTCACCTGTATAGAGTTACAGCTAGTAGTTTGTGGTTGGAGAGCAGGTTCTGTGAGTAAAGATATTTCCACAACCCTCAAGCCTAGCTCAATAGGGTCGGTTATCAAGAGGCCTCGCTTAGTCCAAACCTGAATTTTAAAATAAAAACAATAAAAAAAGACAACATGAAAGAAGGCCCTAGCCATAAAAGAGTTTGCATCCAACATATAAGCTAAACGAAAATATATTTCATAATAAATACTGTGAAGAAAAGACTTTTGTTTCACTACAGTGAAATTATACTACAATCAATTATAATTTAAAACTAAAAGATATATATCTATGTCAATATTTTTATCCGCAAGGAATTACTAGGTATAGACTTTTACATCAGAAGTAAAATCAAAAACTACAATTACTTTTTATATCTCAAGCACTTTTATAAAAAACCTTATGTCCAATCATACAATCATGTTGATTGTAAAATATTTCTAGCTATGAAAACACAAGCATATTAAAAAAAAAACCTGTTCGTTTTGTTCATGAACGAATCTTGATACTTTCTTTAAACACTTTTCATAATGAGTCTCTGTGCAAAAGTAGATAATGTAAGCCGTCAAACAAGCCATGCAACCTAAATAGTTATCAGAAATAATAAAATTAGTTGCTATATTTTTATTGAAATAATAGGTAATAAATAATATTTAACATAGTGGATATTTTTCAGAAAATGTGCTCACTTAAAGTTCTAGTCACAGCATCACAAGGATGTCTTGATTTAAATATCTCGCTACGATTTCCTGTTTGTTAGGTTTTTATTGATTAGGGTTGATTAAAGGACCCCTGCAACAATCAGGTCAGGTTTGGGTAAAAATAAGTAAACACTAATTGGAATGCATGGTCAGATTCGACATCCTATGATAAACTGTTAACATGAGCTCAAACCAAACGTTCCTTAACATTCTATAGTTGTATTTTTTCCCTATACACAAAAAACTATAGTCAAGACAACAACAACAGATCTCAGCCAATCTGCCATTCATTTCATCTGATGTAAACTAGACAAAATTTACCTTCACAATAGGTTGAACAGTTTGCCTTCTCAGCCTCGGCATACAAAGTATTCAGAGTATTTATTGTGTATTCAAATTGTCCTCGGTCTATTTTTCCTAAAATAATGATTCAAAATTAATTTACAATTAACAAACAAGTATTTTAGTTTAACTTAGACGAATATATCCGTGAGTAGCGCAACAATATATCAACATAAAATAAATGCTAAAGCTAAGGCAATTTTAGCAGATATAATTGAAAATGCCCTAAAATGGAATTTTTATGGCGCGTTTTAAATCTAATATTATTTTAAACCATTAATAAAAAAGATTAACCTTCAAGCTCTACTGGAAATCTTGTATGAAACTTGACTCCAATGCCTTCACTATAGTCACGCTGCAGGAATACTTTACGACAGTTGGCCTAAAATATGTAAAGCCATTATAAAATTAGGTTATTTTCAAAATTTAAAGAAAATCTAAGAGGATATCGCCGAAATAAATTTTGAAGTGTTTACGGCATTTGCCCTATAGGGCTTCGTTGAGGTGGGTGGAAAGATAAAAAAAAGCCATATTATACAATTTTAAGGATTCTGTGAACATCATTTTGTGATAATTGTCTTTGGCATTTATAGAATTTAAAATCAATATTAACCTGTGTTATTCCTTGATTTATTACATTTTCAGATTGGTTTCTGGACATATTGCATCTCTGGAACAAAAGATTATGTCAACATCCTTATCATAAGGATTATCAGATAGTAATATAGTTTATATTTCTTTACATGCCTGGTTTCTTACAAGTATATGAATAATTGATCAATAAACATAAGATCACAAATAAAATATTGCTAATAATAAAATAATTAAGTTCTGAGCCAAGCCTGGCACAGCTGCATACGCTTTACTTTCTTTTGGAGCTGTAGGAAACCGTACATAAGAGCCTCGGCGGTGGGAGGGCAGCCGGGAACATAAATATCAACGGGAACAATTCTGTCACATCCACGGACGACAGCATATGAATAGTGATAATAACCGCCGCCGTTGGCGCAGCTGCCCATAGAGACAACCCAACGAGGGTCGGGCATCTGGTCGTAAACCTTTCTAAAGGCGGGTGCCATTTTATTAGTTAAAGTACCGGCAACAATAATCACATCGGCCTGACGAGGAGAGGCACGGAAAACGATACCGTATCTGTCCATGTCGTATCTGGGGGCAGCGATGTGCATCATCTCTACAGCACAGCAGGCAAGACCAAAGGTCAAGGGCCACAGCGAACCCTTTCTACCCCAGTTAAGCAGATCGTCAAGACGGGCCATGGCCCATTCGGCTTTGTTGGCCTTAAAGTCGACCTTGAAGGGAGAGTAGCCGTCGTTGGCAGCCCTGGCGGGAATAGAAGAATTCTGACCCATGTCAGGGGTGGTTGTGCTGGTAGCACGAACTGGCATCATTGCAGTCATCTGTGGCTTGGCAACAGCCAGCTGGCTGCGGCTGCCGCGCAGCATCAACGCAAGAGCAGCGTTATTCATACTCTCTGAAAGAAAAAATATTAATAATTGATGTGTTACACAAATTAAAAGTTGCATATGTCACAAAAATATGATTTACATGGCTTGTTTTTCTAAGCTAAATTTTAAAATCTTCGTTTCTAAGTAAAATATCGCAAATTCAATTAAAAATATGTTTAGTGTAACTCAGCCTTTTAAAGAGCTTATGATGAAAAATTAAATTCATTCAGTTCAATGTACTTATACATATAAAATTAGCAAATATATAAGGTGATCGACAATAGTAGCAACCAACAAAAATAAATCGTAATCTACCACGTAGGTAGATTACAAAATACATCGACAAGTAAATTTTTTGGCCACATAATAATTAAATTGTATTCTTTACACAATAAAAAAAGTTACCTACATAACATATATAATGAAAACACTATTCCTTAATTAATTAAAAGCCTTCTGTACTTTTAATTTTGAAAAGAATAAAAAATATTTTATGCCATTTAACTAACTGCTTCGATCGATCATATCCTTAATTAATAAAAATGGCCTTAAAAATACCATTATTTTACATATTTTATAAATCTAAAAGAAATATTTATAGAAAAAAAAAACACTTCATTTTGAAAAACAAAATAAACCCTTTACTAAAAGTGTTTTAAAAGTAGGTAATAAATGGCTGAAAAAAAAGTTATAAAATGTGAAATGTTGTGTTGTTTAATAATTTTAATGGAGGTAGCTTACTAGCTCTACTCTGTCTGTGTATGTGTGTGTGTGTGTGTGTATCAAGCTGAGCTGGGGAGTGTACACTTGGAGAAAGCTGTCATTGAAATCAGTTTTTAAAAATTATTTAGATTATCTCAATTTATTCTCCTATTAAAAAATCATTTTTTGGTTTTAAAAAGTTTAATTTGGACTTTAAAATATTTTTTTTCATTTATAGATAAAAGGAAAGAAAAAATAATTTTAAATACCGAGTTTCAGATAAGGAAAAATAATCTAACAACAATAAGGACGATAAGATAAAAGTAATATTCATTTTATTATATTTTTATCAAGAAAAAAAAGTATATTCATTCATTAACTGTATTATTTACTAATCATTTGACATTTATTTTCATAAAATTTTAAATAAAGACATTCAAATATTCCAAAATGAAAACATATAATGCAAAGAAAAGCAATAAAAATTCTAATTAGTCCAGCGCTACAATAAAGTCTATAACGATTATATATAACTATATTAATGCTGCTTATTATAGGAGATTATTTCAGTTAGGTTCACAAGATCACAAATACTGAGCTCTATATAGAACATAGGGTTATAATGTCAGACATGAAACTGGCAATTAAAGAAATTGGGGAGGACATAATTATTTAGCCAATCAAGCTTTGACGTGTAAACCCCAAGATAAGAGAAAACTAGGTAGACCAAAAACAATCTGGAGAAGGGAACCCCTACATGAACTAGATGAAATATCATCTCTCATAAATACCCAAAATCGTGCTTATTCCAATTCAAAGAAGATTGCCCTCCCCGTCAATTATCCAATAAAATTTTCTTGGGCCACTTCTAATAAACTTCTCTGTAAATTGGAATATTGATGAGTCCGTCATTTTTACGATGTATGGAGATGGACAACGAAACACACACACATATATAACTTACTTAACTTACTTTATCGTATGCTAGCGGCTACGTTTCTAGAGGCCTCCAGGGGGACTCTTGAGAAGGGGGGAGTTAAATTCGATAACCTAATTTTTTATTTTAGTTATTAAAAAATTTGTCGGGAGGGTAATTTTTTTCTAGTGGTGATTTCTCTTGGGAGGGGTTGTGGTACCCTTACTTATAACCTTCCTAAGACCTACGAGAAGCTACCCTATAAAGGGCGTTGCTACAAAAGACCAACTCTACAGCCATGACTGTCAATTTTAACCGGAAATCTGAAGCCGCAAGAATGTTATTATCAGGGAAAGCCGAACAATTCTTATAAATTCTCCCTTCTCTCGCAAGGATCTGTTTTGAACAATCCGTATCTGCAGCTAGGCCGCTCTAACACTCGTGCCTGTCAAGCGCTGCAAACTTGAACTTTTATCAATTTTAATGTAAAGATTTTTTTATTTCTTCAAAATGAATTTCTTTCATAATAACTAAGCATCAAAACTGTAGATGAAATATCAATGAAATTATCATTATCTCTGGCTTTGATTTTTCCTATCGCGCTTTTGTATTCGCTACAAGGAGACGTGGATAAACTTGTCCTTGTTGAATGCGTGATGGAATAGTTCTATTAATGTCCACTCGTCCGTCCATGAACATTTTGATGTTAGCATCGTCCTGATCAGTTATGTACAGTTTAGAAAGTGTAAAGCAACTCTGAAAATCAATTTTAAACCTGACGATACGAAAATAGTAAATTTTGTAAGTGCTAACACTCTGTATTATTTAATTTTATCTGATTTTTCGGTTTTATTGTGCTTCGATTTTATGGACTTGTCAATGTTGATATTAGCGACCTTACCCCATTGATTAATTTAGAACAAAATTCTATCCACATTATTATATGTACACTAGCGGTTACGCCCCTAGATGCCTTTAGGGTCACTTGAGGCGGGGGGAGTTGATAACCATTTTTTTTACTTTAGATTTAGGAAAAAAAAAGTGGGATGGGGAATTACTTTTTTTTTTGGGGGGGGGGGGGGGGTGGGGGGGGGCCCCCCCGGTTTTTTTATTTTTTTTTAAAAAATTAAATAAAAAAATATTTTTTTTGGCAGAT
>LS055527.1:0-15303 GCA_900241095.1 Acartia tonsa
AACAGGATTTAACTAGGTGCGTAGCATCACTATAATGTCTTGGTTTCTGCATGGTCCAGAGCTGCCGCATACCACAAACATAGTCATCCTTGTTATGACTTTATACACTGAGGCAGGGAGGAGACATTGGACTGTAAATTATCATGGTCCCCAAAGTTCTATAACCACATTATTCTATTCATTGGCTCAATAAAACTATGGGTATGCATTTTGATTGGTTGGTTCCAAGCTAGTAGTTCCCAAACTTTTTAACTAATAACATAAATCTTTAGAAGGGGTAATTTTGTTTATCATACAATGTCTTACCCCTTTAATCCCAGGACAACATGTCACTCAGTACTGCGTATATCTACGCCACGGATCTAAAGGGATAAGACAATGGCCGGTTAATCGATGATAATATACACTTTCACCCTTGAAGATAACAATTAATGGTTGAAACGTTAAGACACTGAACTTAAGAACTAACCAATATAATTCAATTAAAGTCCCCAATGTTGCTAAGCCAATGAATAAATAAATGTCATTTCAAAACTTTAGGGACAAGTGTAATAAACACCCCATTGTCCCCTACCTCCCTGCATCTACGCAGAGAAAGAAAGATAAAAGAAATTCTTATTCTAACCAAAAATATAGAACTAGGAGACACCAATTTATTTTTATTGAGTCCTACACTCTAATAACAATATATAGTATCATCATAGTTAGATTTGTAGATAGATAGATGAATATATAGATGATATATAGTAGTTAGTTCTAAAATATAGAATTAGGAGACACCAATTTAGTTGTATTGAGTCCTACACTATAATAACAATATATACTACCATCATAGTTATATTTGTAGATAGATAGATGAATAGATAGATAGATAGATGAATAGATAGATAGATATATTGTAGATAGTTCTAAAATAGAGAACTAGGAGACACCAATTTAGTTCTATTGAGTCCTACACTATAATAACAATATATACTATCATCATAGTTAGATTTGTAGATAGATAGATGAATAGATAGATAGATATATTGTAGATAGTTCTAAAATATAGAACTAGGAGACACCAATTTAGTTTTATTGAGTCCTACACTATAATAACAATATATAGTATCATCATAGATATATTTGTAGATGGATAGATGAATAGATAGGCGGATAGATAGATAAGTAGGTGTATACTGTATAGATAGTTTATAAAAAAAAACTAGCAGCTGCTCCCCTAGCTTCTAAAGGCCGAAAAAATAGTCTAAAACAATCCCGAGAATTCAATAAAAAATTTTAAATAGCCTAAAACCATCCATGGATCTAAGTTTCCTCAAAAAGGAGAACTCAATCAGTTTAGTAGTTATTGAAATCTTAAGCTTCAGACAAAAAAAACTTACTACTTTATATAATAGGATATGTAGAAAGATAAATTGTAGATAGAACTAAATTAGAGAGATATAAATAGTTAAAATGTAATCTATTTTTATTGAGTCCAACACTTTAAAAACAATATTTAGTATGATCACTGATAGATAAATAAAGAAAGAGATAGATAGATATACTATACGGTATAGATAGGTTGATACAAAAATAAGCAGATACATGGATAAAAATAGACAGAAAGAATATAAATAGATGAATACTGTATAGATAAGTTGACACAGAAATAGATAAATAAATTGTAGAATGTAGATAAAACTAAAATAGAGAAATTGTAATCTATTTTTATTGAGTCCTACAATAGGACAAGAATATATATAGTGCCATCATAGATAGATAGATAGATAAATATAGATAGATAGATGGATAGAAAGATACTAGATAAAACTGACAAAGAAATCTAATTCTAATTAAATTCTATCACTTAACAAACTAGAATAATATTCATTTGCTGAAAAGAAATTATTTCTTCCTAACCACTGATTCGAGTAGGACTTGCTTTTCAGGACATATGCCTCCTATTTATGCCATGGTTTTAGGCTATTTCCTCGATCTATTCATCTATAGATCGGTTTATAGTAAATCTATTTTCTGATAAAGACCAGCATATGAAGATTATCATAAGGATTATTGCAAAATATCTATCTATCTATTTTTGACTATTAAATGTTTTTTAAAAGTCAAGAATACATTAATTGTATATCTATGATTTTTGTGTATAGGTACTCTTCAATCAACGAAAAAAAAAGAAAATTGACTAACACACAGTAACTGCACTCTTGGAAATAAAGAAAAAGAATATTATTTGAAATTAGAATAAGAATTTGTTGTAAACACATTAAAAAGATTATCGATATGCTGATGTTTGAAGGCTAAATTACGAAGATGCTTCGCCCATTAGATGATCCCTTATAGCCTCATTAATTAACATTTGTAAACATACAAATTGGACAACTACATCACATAAGAATGATGCCTAAATATCTAGCAATCATCATGTTTAAAATGGAAATTTTGTCAAAGATTATACGCTTCCTATATTGTACCTAACTGTTTCAGGAATCACTATGCAAAGCTTGAAGCAGATAGGGCAATTCTAACATGTCTAAAAGATCAGAGCTTCGCTTTTTTTGAAATTCTGTAACGGAACAGTAATTTAAGATATAGAGAAAATAATCAAAATTGTAGTAATGTGTTTTCCTGAATTGAAGGTCATATTTCTCCACAGGATGATTCCCCTTCAAGAGCTGAAGCTGATCTGTGTTTGGTAATCTCAATCCTAAAATAGATATGTTCATAGATTAATAGATGATAACCTATTTATAAAAGTAATAGGATGATATGTTTGTAGCTTAAAATCTCACTAACCGATTGATTTCTCTTGTTAAAGTTAGCTTCCAAAGTGATTTTAGGCTATTTTAAAATTAGATTTCAATTTTCCTCTCTTTTACCCCTTCGAATACATAGGCCGTAGTATTAATTTTTTTCGATGTAGCTACTTTTTTGTTGTTGGTAAAATAGTTTTAGTAAACGCCTAATGGTTCCAGGAATGCCAAAATAATCTGGGATTCTACAGGAAATGTGTAAGCTATCTTTCTAAGAAGAAATAACTACATACACTAAAGTAGATGCAATTCTAAAAAGTTTAATCTATTACTTTTTAGTAGCGAGGATTTTCTACAACTCACTTGGTCCGTCGGTCTGACAATCATGCTACAAAATAAATAAAGATCTAATTTTTAAAGGCTTCGCTACTTGAATGTTGTCATCCTAGTTTGTATTTTATACTTTTCAAACATATTTTTTATATTATACAGAACTCCAAAGTCAGAAATTTCATATTCGCAGGATGACACAATACCAAATAAAGAAGACTTTTGTGCTGTTGTAATAATAATAAATAGGTTCTAATTACCTGGATAGAAAAGGAAGACAAAACTGATCAAAACACCAAGACCTAAAATAATTGAAATTTTATTTGAACCGAAAAATAAATAAATTTTATTTTTGTTGACCTTGATTTTTCCTTTTTTTTATTAATCACTATCTTTCAAACCTAATTAAATAATTAGAATAATTTGGTCTTAAAATAATCATTTATAAAATTTTCTTCAGTCGCCCTATCCATCTACTTACCAATCTCCCTTATCTATATATTTATCTTTCTTGGTCTGGCAATCATCATCATAAAGCTTTCTGTCTGTACATCTGTTTACCCAACTAACCATCTAGGTATCTTCCTATCCATTTTCTCTAATTTTCTTTCCATTTATATATCTATCTTTCTTACCTAGTAAAATGATCCACATAAGCCTTGGTCTGACATTCATCAACAGTAAACCTTTCTATCTATCCATATGTTAATATAATCTGTTAATCTGTTAACCTAACCATCCATCAATCTATCATAGCTAGTAAAATTATTTACACAAGCCATTCATTGGACAATCATCTTTAGTAACGCTTTCTTTCTATCCATCTGTTTACCTATCCATCCACCAACCTATCTATCTATCTAATTATCCATATATCTATCTATCTTTCATACCTAATAAAATAATCCACATAAGCCTTGGTCTGACAATCATCATTGGAAGAATTTTTTCAAAAAACTTTGAAACACAGCCTAATATAACATAAAGTAAATTTATAAGTAATTTAATTAAAAAAAGAGTAAACTGTAATAGAGTGATAAAACATACTTAAACTAGAGGCTACACCCCTGGAGGTCTCTAGGGGCCCTTAAGGAGGGGACAGTTTCTAGGGACGATGTCTCTTTGGAGGTTACATGAATAATATTATCATTATCATGTAAGCTATGTTATGAGGTAGCAAGGTCTGTCTTTTCATATCTAGTACAGAATGAACTTTTCTAATCAGAGGAGCTTTCTATAGGTTCTTAACAGGTTTTCTAATAATAAAACCCTTCCCTTAGAGACTAGGACGGAAATAATAGTAAAAAATAAAACATTATAAATTTTTAGTATGACTTGAAACCAATCAATATTAGTATTATATTAGAACCGGTCCCTAGCCATATAGAAAAATCATGTATAACATCATACTATAAACAATTTTCATCGAATATTAAAAAATTATGAAATGACAACCAGTTTTATTTTAGGGATAGCACCATCCAAGAATTTAGAAAGTCGTTACCTGTAAATTTAGAATAAATTTCTAGTGTTTTGGTGACAAAATTATCAAGTCGTTCCACTGGTAGACGCCTGTGTAGCACCTGCAATAATCATTATTTAGATCAATTATATTGTTTTGTTTGATATATTTATGTACAAAATTATGAATACAAAGGATATTGCTGTATGTTCCCAATGTTTATAGACAAAATTACCCCTTCTGTAGAATTTATCAGTTAAATTATCATTTGAAAAATTTGGACAATTTTTAGATTTAATAATAGTACAAAGTTTTTGAGCCAACGAATAAGATAACATGTAACTTAAAGTCGAATGTATCCTTACTACCTGATTTTTTTCAAGAAAGAAAAACATATGATATTCATTGATATTTTCACCCTATCACAATTTTATCAAAAATCTAAAAATATTTGAAAAATTTAAAATATTTATTTTATCCGAAATTTGTGAAAAGCTTTGAAAATTAAAAATGTGTAAAATTTTATTTTATTTGAGTTAAATTGACCGTGATATTTCAAAGTGGGAATACGCATCCGCACACGTGTTTATATTCGGAATAGCAGAAATATTCGCAATGTGGCAAAATTTCAGAGAGGGAGGGGACATTGAACTGTAAATTATTATGGTATGCAAACGCTTTACAACCATCTCATATACGGTTGATACATTAATCAAAGTTTGAACAAACTACCAGTGTCCAAACTTTTCAACCAATAATTTAAATATAGAATTTAGGTAATTTTGGATAATGTTCAGAACATCAATTTATCCTCCATTGATTTATCCCTTAAGATCCCCCATAAAAAGGCCAAAACTATGAGAATAGTAATTTAAAGGGGATCAAAAGAGAAAGGGCAGTTTGACCCAGGGACGTTCAAGCTTTATATTTAGAGGGAGGTAAAAATAAGGGTTTCATAGTTTAAGTGGAGTTAACACCCTATTACCCCCATTCATGAACATATTATATTAGAGTAAAATACTGGAGGGAGAGAGTGTAAAATAACTCCCCATCGCAACCACCGTGTGTAACCTTTCTTTTGGTTCATTGAAAATCAACCAATGGTGTCGCTTATACTAACACAGCCAAGTAGCAGAAAATAATCTAGAAGCAGACGAAAAGGGTCATTGAAAAAAGAAGGGAGGTAGTTGTCTGTATATACATCTATTCTATAGATCTGTTATTCTGAGGGAGGTAAAAATAGGGGTTTAAAAGTTTGAGTAAGATTACCACCCCATTACCCCCTCATTCATGGACGTCTATGTTTGCGCTGTTGTAATAAAACAATATGTAGTTCCAATGATTTGACAATATTATACACTTGCGGTAGTGAAAAGACAACCTATTTTAAAAATCCTTTCAAAATGAATTGAGGAGATAAATACAGAGTTATACACAGATAAAAAGATATTTATAATACAATAAAACAGGGTGAAGACAATGAAAATTCAAATTATTCCTTAATGATGATAAATATGACTACCCTTTATAGATTTTAAGAGAGATATACGGATAGATAGATTATGAAATGAGACATGTTGATTGTGTAGATAAATCTATTTATGATACATCTAGGTAATCCATGCGGGCACTCAAGTTAGATAGATAGGTGGATAAAAAAAATAGATAATAAGATAGATAGATACAGAGATAGATTGTTAGATAGGTTGATAAGAGACAGACAGATAGAGATATATATTGATAGGTAGACTGATAGGTAGATATCTTGAAATGTCAAAGAGACATATTTTTTAGATAGATAGATAGTTACCTGGGCGGACATAATTTGATAATGAAGAATAATCCATGCGGGTACCCATGTGACCATTAGGAAAAAGTTGCAGATTATGGTGAGACCAGCAAATATACTGAAATAAAAAATATTTTTTTAATTAGATCAGGGATGAACATATGGACATACGTAAAAAAGTGATTTAAAGAAACTTATGTTGAGTGGTCTTAAAATATTTAAAGAATATTGTAGTTCACAAACCTTTCATATATGTTTTAATATTAATATTGTTATGGCATGCCTGACAGACCAACTGACCATTTTTATACAGGACGTTGAACCTTGGTTGAAATAAGTAGAATGTGAGCTCATTTAATATATGAAAATTTCAGCCGTCTATGTTGAATAGGAGACGAGAAAATCACGTTTCCACCATAGCGTTACGGACTGACGGACGAACGAACGGACAGACGAAGTGAAATTTGGAGTAGCTTCGCTACTAAAAATTCTTCCAAAGCTAAAGTTTATGGGCAAAATATATGTATGATAAAACGATGCTTTTAGATAAAAACTTATCTTTTGCACCATATATTACATAACACTTAAAGTTAACATTATTTTTAAACAACATTATATAACATAATGTAACTTCAAGATTAAACGGGAAGAGGGTTAATGGAAAATTTTCACATAGAATTTTTTGTCATAATAGCATCCCTAGTCCCTGCATTATTATAGATTCTTTTAATTCTATATAAATAAACATAGCTTCAAAGTTGCACTTGTTTTGATAACATCTTCATCTGATTTATGTTTTCAAGATGAAATTAAATCAAATTTGTCCCCCTTTTAATATGGGACAAAATAACATGGTTTTAATTTTTGCATCTCTGTTTTGATATTGGTATTTTTGCATCAGTGTTTTGATATTGGTCTTTTTAAAGGATGACAAAATCTATGGAAGGCAAAGGTTAATCATAAAAACAAATGTGCAATGTTCTTTCTTGTAGGCTGCAAAAATAAATATTTGGAGGTGTCCTTTAAAATTTGTATGACTAATTAGGTAAAACATACAGAGTATTGATCTACTTAATGTATATTGAAAAGCAAAATTCTTGATATAGACATACATACCTTCTGAGACCAAATTATAAAGATGCTATGCTTTAAAAGCTGAATTAAAATTCTGATATCCTTTTATAAAAGTAACAGGATATCTGTGTAAATATCTATCTTTCTATATGTATTATGTATTTATGTTTGTATATCTGTCCGTCTGTACCGAAGGATCTCACTAACCGCTAAATCAAAATGATTATCCAATGCAATGAAGCTTTCCAGAGGTCCTGGGAAGCCACTAGTATAGTAAATTAAAAAAGAAATAAATACCTAAAGCATCTAATTGCTGTAATGCTTGAAACAATAGAACCAAAGAAAGCAGCTGCCGTTGTAAGACTCGTGACTAGCATACTAAAAGAAGCATGCTGAAGAGTGAAGCTCACCAGTTCTTCTAGGCTCGGAGTCTTCTCATTCATCTAAAACAAGCAAAATTATATCTTAAAGTTTTGACTAAACTATTAGGAAGGGAAGTGACCTGTAAGTTACACTAGTGCCCAAAGTTTTATTACTTATTTATCTTTATCGTTGGCTCTAAAAGTTTGGGTACTCTAAATAAATTTTGATGGTTGGTTCTAAAAAGTAGTATAAAAGCTAAAATATTCAATAATCTTAAAATTGCATTACTAGATGTACTAATATATATAACCACAAAGTAGATTAGCAGTGCTTCTAAAAAATGGTAGTACCTTAAAGGATCTGAGGCTTTGGTTCCAAACTTTACACAGGATAAAGGTATCATCAGTGCCAACACCTAAAAAAATATTCATTATAAGAGTATTTGTCTGTTTGTAGGTCATTCTGTTTGTTTGTCTTTCTTTCTGTCTCTTAGTTTATCTGTTTTTAATTGTGCAAGTTTGTCTGTCTGTTTGAAATTCTATAAATGTATGCTTTGTCAATCTATTTTTTTCATGAACTTCTTTTAATGTTGTCTGTCTTTCGTTATTTTAATATTTCTGTCTGTTACTTAAATACCATACCTAATGTTATGATAACAGCCAAAATATTCATGAAGGGAAAGAATTTGAGGTTGAAGATGCAGGTGTAGATAAAGTATGCAGTCAGGATGGCAAACAGGATGGAGGTCAGGGCTGCAAAGGTGATGGTCAAGGAGCTGGTAAAGCTCCACACTGCAGAAGTTCATTTATCAAGTTCTATCTTTAATTACAATATAATTTGCTATTACACAACTGAAAATCATGATAAAAATTTTTTATATGATGAACAAAGCAATACAGAATTTTCCATGTGTAACAAAACTTTTATAACTTTTAGCAGTAAAACATTTGGGTTGAGCTTTTTGTGGTTCTGTTATTTTACAAACATTAGAATTACAGTAGAATTTATGATTAGATGTATTATAAATGTGGTGTTGTATAAAGCTAAATTAATTGGATTAGGGTAAATTGTATCATCCAAGTATGAAGTTGTAACTGTTCTTACTTTTTATGAGTTGTTCAACTACTTTGATACTCAAAATCACAATTTTAACTCTATGTTTTTAAAAAACATAATATAGAAAAAATAATATAAGATAGATAATTTTCAGATTAAATGACAAACTTTTTAAATTCTTAGATTTAAAATTTAAACAATATTTACTTTCATTTCTATGATTTCATAAAAGCATTTGACATTGTATTTTCTTAAGTAAAAGAACAAAATTTAAATAGAAATGTTGATCATCTGAATTCTATCTTTATCTCTCTTGAAGTCCTTGAAGAGACAATTTTAAGTAATGTAGAAGAATGTAAAAGTAGATAATGTTGAGTGGGAGGGCCACTTCCCTCACTCACAGAATCAGATAATTGAACATCATTTGGCAACGAATAAATCCTTGTAACCAAAACTCTTTAGAATTTTTATTCAGCTTTCTAAATTTCTTATTTATTCTTAATTAAAACTAGACTTTTGGGTCTAAACTTTAGGTCTAATTTTGTATACAATCCAATGGAAACATTATAGCATTAAACTTGTAAACCAAATAAAACCATTATAGATCAAAGAAAAATAAATGAAAATGAAATTTAATATTATTTTTGGGTTTAAAGTTTTGACTTAATATATGGCGGAAAGGTTTTATAAATTGCATTTGTACGGCTCATTTGATAGTGAAGAATTGTGATAATATGAGAAAAAGTTCAATTTCTAATACAAAGTATTATTCTTGCATAAATATTCCATATTTGAGAATATTCTAAACTCAAGCTGAAACAATAAATCTATGTGTGTGTGTGTGTGTGTGTGTTTCAATTTGTAACCATATTATAAATCAAGTTTGATTTCACTAACTTTCAGATTTAACCACAGGGCTTAAATATTAAATGGTAAGAACAATTTTCCACTTAGAAATAAATTAAACATTTATATATAAATAATTTTCTATGATCTGTTATTTAATCTGTTAAGACTTTGTTCTTTTTGACAGAACTGATTTATACCCTAAGTAGTTGAGAGCAAATTTTATTATTTTGCTGGAAATGTTATATTATTGACAATGTAATGTAGCTCACTGTGGAATGATATATTGCCTACACCCTTTGTGCTTTATCTTCTCCTGTGTAGTGTCTGCCAAATGGTCAACAAGCAATTTAGCAACTTTGAGAAAATTTGTCACAAATAAAATACTGTAATAAACTGGGGGCCTTATACTATAAAAAGTTTTATAAAAAAAATGAACTTATATTGTGGTTGAGTTGTTGTAAATTCTATAATGGATATATAGAGTTATCTAAGATGCTATATAAGAATGTTAGTTTAATTTTTATCTGAAAATCATCATAAAACTATTACGTACACTATAGATTGTTTAGTAATTCCTCCATCAATAATGTCTATAAATGTGTATATTGAATTTGTAAATTTAACATTTTATTAAAGTCATGACATATATGAACCTTTCCTTATAAATGTAAGGAATATATCAGTTCATTTCTTTTCCAAACATAGACTAGAGAACATTATTCAATTACCTAGTTTGTAAAAACCTATATAGTGCTTCTAATGGTTTCACTTAATGGTTAGTGCTCATTAAATTACTCCCAATAGAGTATAAGTTTTAAAATATACTTCTTCTATGTATTATGTAAGAAAACAGATAGTGATATTTCTTCATATAAAAAGTTTACAAAAAGTAAAGATAGACACAAAAAATAGTTACTTTATCATTCAAAATATGTTTTGTTTGTTTATGTTATAAATAAATGTTTTTTATGTTAGTTTAATATTCTAATATTATTAATTTTTCTTAATCATATCAAAGAATTTTTAAAAATTTATTGATTTTTTAAAACAAACTTTATAGCTTTGATTTTAACTTAGCAACAAGGTATATAACCTGTCAGGCATAAAATGCATCATGTTCCTTTCATCAAAGATCTACAGTTCTTTCTAAAACAACTCTTAATTGAACTATCACACCACATTAACCTAAATTATGTGTTTGATAAGTTGGGTGACACCATAAAATCAAACAAATCTAAACCCAACTAGCAAAGTGTTGACAATTAGGCATTTCTGGGCAGCTAGGATATTGCCACCATTAACCATTTTCCTGTTTTCACAATCTATATGTATACAAGTGCTAATGCAAAACAGTTAAAATATAAATGAGCTGAGTTATGGTATATAAACTTATGCTTAGTCAAACAGAAACATAGATTATTGTATTATTGAAAGAGATGTCTGCAACATTAGCAGATAAAGCACTATCATTTGATAGGTTATGGTTTGACACTCATCCCCTTTATATAATACAGAAACTAAACAATGTTAGTAAGATTAGGGGAAATGTCAAGAAACATTGGTAAAAACTTTCTATTAAACCTCTTCATTGATCTTAAAGATGATATGTTTAGATAATAAGTATCAATGTCAATACATACAGAAAATATGCCTAAATGATTACTTAAAACTAACTAGTTCAATTGTAACTAATATGTTATTAGATTAGCTTCAATGCAGGAACTCCTTTACATACATTACATTCATATGCATGCACAAACACATATTTACATAGCTGTGTACCAGAAAACAAAAAAATAGAAATGAATCATTTAGCAAAAGAACAGGTTCATCTATTTCTATTGGTCAATTTGACAGTAAATATATATAATAGAATAATATAATATTATGAGAGATTTTTATGGCAACACTTATTTAATGACTATCTTTAAATTGCTTTTTGACTATAAAGAAAATCTTTCAGCAATTCTAGCAACCATTTTGGTAACATTTTGACAATGCAATGGAGAGTGATAGTATCCCATTTTCACCCACAAATCATAATACCTATTTTTCATATGTTTCTAAACATATGTGAAGTATTTGGTGGTGATTTTTCCATCCCCCAACAAATGATATAAACTTGAAAATGTTCCTGAGATAAAAATGAGAGCCACAGCCACAAATAGAAAGTTGGCGTCTTCCAGAAGGTATTTATTGAACAAACTGTCTTTTATACCTAGATATATGTAGATATATAGATAACTAGTGTAATGGATTACTAGTAGACATATCTAGATATAGATTGAAAATATTATACATACATATACTTAAGTGAATAGACAGACACTTTGATAGGCTTATATAAGTCTATCAAACTATCTGTCTATAATTATATAATTATAATAATTATATATAATTATATTAATTTATAGATAGACGGTTTAAATTAAATTAAACCTACTGCCTCATATACCATGATAGAAAAAATAATAATTTGTTTCATAGATAAATAAATGAAAAAATACATAAACAATAGAGGACAGCCATTTGATATTTAGATAGACAAAAATACCTATAGGAAAAGAAAGATAGATAGATAATTAGAGAAGCAGAAATTGAGAACGGATTGGTATACCCTAGTTGACTAATTTACTATGTTTAGCCTATCAATTAATATATACAGTTACATTTTAAAACATATATACGTACCTAAGTCCATGGCTACAATCCTGGTTGATCCATCTGCAATATCTTGTCCATCCAACGAAGTGTACAAGGGCATCATAGCTGTACTTCTGGCCAGTGGCAGGAAGGACATGGCATACTGTAGTTTTGTACCGTCACCCTGATAAATAGATAGATAATAAGTATATTGTCATTATAGCTGGTCTTTAATTGCTGTACCATATTAATGTACATTTTATGCTTTAATAAATACCAAAAGAGCATCTAATTGGATATTGTATGAGGAACTTTTCTTTTTAACTAGCTGAAAAGTTAAAGGCATAATAGTTGTACAATAGCTGCTTTATTTCTTAAAAGAAAATTACCTTTACAGAAAGAAAGTTTCTATCTGTGAGGAAGTGTAGGATGGTATAGATGGCATTGTGCTCTACACATGGTGGGGGTACTCCCTAAAACATAAGTAGTACATAGAGGTTAGTTATCATTTGGAAAAGAAGAATAAATAAGCTTTCCAGTTAATATGAAAACATAAAAATCTAAAACATAACAAAATTTAAATCTACTCATGGTAATTGAACTCCCTAAATACAGTTACATTTTGGTTAGTTATCATTTTGGAAAGTAGGATATATAAGCTTTCCATTATGTATGTCTAGCAGAAGACCTTTAACCTATAATAGCTCTGTATTTAAAGTGGTAGGGATGTGAAGAGAACAGCCTAAAACAATCCTAAGACCTAAAAATAAAATAGTCCTAAACCATTATAGGTCCAATTTGAAGCATAACCTTAATGGAGAATTGAATCAGTTAGGCAGTCTTAGTAACAAAATATGCAGTCTTAAATCTTAAATAACAGTGGAGAAAATCATATTTCTCAAATAGTGTTATAAGCTTGGGAAAGAGTGAATTATATAGTATCCTTACTTCAATAAAAATCCTATAACCACTGCATCCAGATTATTTTAATACCATAAAATTATCATAAAATAAGATTGAATAAGAAGATGTGAAAGACGGAAAAGTTTTAGTCTTTTATTCACACAACTGATCATAAAAGTGTCCACATAAAAATCACAAAAAAGGATATAATATGTATATTGTATGTCCAGTAAGATTGGAAACCACAAATCTAGTCCAAAACATTAATGTTCAAAGCAGGTTTAAAGAAATTTATCCCAGCAATATTGCTTGAAAAAGAAATATTTTCAATATACTCTAAAATTGTAAGTTTTGTAGGATGAACATAATGAAAAGTATGAAAGAAAACTTGGACAATATCATTGAAAACTATATAGTTAGATTCATATACTATTCAAGATAGAATACATTTTATGGGATATTAAAGATTTATTATAAACAAATGTCTAGTTATCCTATATTATAAATTAAATGTTTCTTTTATCTGAAGCTAAAGATCTCAGAAATTGCCGGTCTAAATAAATTGTATTTTCAGTGAAGCTTTATTGGTGTCTTAGGGTTTTAGACTATTTTTCTGAACTACCCCACCCACCAAAATAAAGAAGCAAATTTCTTTTTGTCTTTACTTTAAATTTTAAACCGATTGAGTTCTCCATTTTAGAGAAGCTTACATAGGTTCCAGGAAGGGTTGAGGTTATTTACTTTTAGATTAAAGTCTTGAGATAGTTTAAGGCTATTATGTTGCCCTTTCCTAGCTATATGGTAGAGTCTCAACCGATTGCGATTCATTAACTTATCATAATCTATAAACCAATACATTTAATTGTCTATCTATCAATTTGTTTATCTTTTTATCTATCTACTACGGATATCTAATCCATGTATCTATCTATATTTAATACCTGACAGGCCATATAGTTTCCAGCACATACCCCACTCAGAGCTCCAGACTAAAATATAAATAATCATTATTAATACAAAGTGTAATGTTTTCAATGATCGACAAACATCTATACAAATCAAACATCTTTCAAAGTTCAAAATCTATAAGACAATTATATTGATAAATATATGTTTTCATTAGAATATTTATTTATCGAATAAAGAGTTACGTGGATATTAAAAAGAAAAATTACAAGATTAAAACCAGTTTTATCAGACCCGAGAAGCCAAAGGCCTGTGTTCAGAAAACAGGTATTATTTTGTGATTTTTATTTTGATATTTGTGGGAAATTGTCTGTAATTCGATGCTATACATGGTTTTTCCGTAAGAAGAGAACCGGTTTTAATCCGGCGGATATACTGAAAAATAGATTCCGTTCCTATGATAAGTCTCTGTACGCATTTTATAAAAACAAAAATAAATACTGAAATATAAAAAGAATACATTCAAAATCAAAGGCAAATAAACCATAGACAAACAAGAATCACAACATTCTTAAAAGAGAAGCTCTACATATTAGATTATCAGAAAAAATTAGATACTACAAAGGAATGCTGAGGCTTCAAGGTAAATAGAGGAGGGGAAAACGACCCTGAATTTTCAGTTTTTATTTAGGGTTGGTCTATTTTGTAAGAGGTAAACTAACTCAAAAAGTTATAAACATTTTCTAAAGCTTCATTGTATAGGAGAAACATATCGGTCATTTACTAATCCTTTGTTGCAGTTTGACATCCTATTATATTTGTGTATGGCATTGAAAAGACAATTTTAACATTCCTGTATATAAAAAAATCTTTGCTATAAAATCTTGAGAGATTGACTTTAAAAGTTTTGTTATTTCCTATAAACAGAGAAACTGAATAGTAAAAAACTTTCTATCAAACACAAATATCAAAGTCTATGATGTATCTATCTTATCTATATGTCATACTAAAGAAAATGGGCATGCAAATCTATTTATAGTTATATGTTTAGATCTGTGTATCAAATATAATGATTTCTTTATATCATTCTATCCATCTATATATCCATCAATCTATCCATCTATCTATCCATCTATCTATCCATCTATCTATCCATCTATCTATCCATCTATCTATCC
>LS055528.1:0-15292 GCA_900241095.1 Acartia tonsa
ATCTAGGAGCGAAGCTTTTCTTTAAAAGTATTTGTCTGTACGTTCAAATCATTTGAAATTTAGATCTGGCATCTACAATGGGGGTAAGTTCAAAAAAAGAAAAAGAAAAAAAAGAAAAAGTTCAATAGTTCCCAGGTAGGCATGTATGATTATCAATTAAATACAATTTGCTTATTCTCATAATAGGATATTCATATTCATATTGCAATCATTTTTTTTTTTTTAAAGGTTTTGTTTTGGCTGACATTGTCACATTCAGCAACTGTTTTTAATTGCATGATGTTCTAGCTGAGGTATGTGTTGGTTGTTCAGCGTCTTCTGATGGTGAACTGGTCTCTGATGTAGTCTCGTTCGAGGTAGATAATGAGGTTGGTGATGAAGTTGTGGTGTAGTTGAGGGTACTCACACACGCTACTTCGTTTCCATTCTCATCCAATATAATGGTATGATCTTGCAGATCATAGTAGGGTTGTGTTAGATCCTCAGAGGAGAGGGACAGGGTGCTGGCAGAGCTGCTATCACTGTCGGGCTCTTGGTTCCTGAGTGATCTGGTATTCAAGGCTGTGTTTAACAGGTGATTTCGGACAGCAACAGAAAAGCTTTTCCAAGAATTCATTGTAGTCAGGTGTGGAAGCAGCATTGTTGTTCTCATCAGTCATCCCAAGGTATTGATGGTCAGACAGCTGCAGTCCTTCCAAGGTGGGGTGGTGGTACAGATCCAAGTCTCCATTGTCATCTAGGACATCTCCAGTGTGGTCCATGGCAGATCCTAAACAAAGGGTTAACGCGTCCTCCAACCGGTCCTTAGTTTGTCCTGGCTATTGTAGTCTAAACAAAAGAAATTTTAATAATCATCATTGACTTATTTTATTCCCAAGGAATCTAAGAAATTTCTTTCGTAGCAGATAGACCTACAATAAAATAAATTAGCTGTACTAAATCTGTTAAATCTGGTCGTATCCCTGAATTCAATAACATTTAAATATTAAATACATTTGTATATACATATAGTTTCAATAATTGGTTAATTAGTATGTACAAAATTGTGGATTTACCAATAATAGTTGGTAACTTTGGATATAGTACTTTTGTATAGGTGTATATGGTCGCTACCATCTTTGGTAGATAATACATAATACTTTGAATACATAATTTAAAAGTGTTAGTCATTCTAAATGTAAATATGTTAATTTACATTAATATTTGTTCTATTAAATATAATTGTTAAGCGTAGTTCATATAAATTTTGTTAACCTCAAGAATATAATTAAAATTTTACCTTGTTAAAATTCCTTTTTAATTACCAACAATTTAATGCAAAAAGTGATAATATTTGCGTATTTTCATAGTCAAGCTATAGAATTTTATGAAGTAGCTTGTAGATATACTCTTTCTTCATTGCTCATATAAGAAATTCAGTGCTAAAACTTAAATTCTTGCAATCGATGTTATTTTAGTTACATATTTTCATTCGTAAAATTGCAATAAGACTGCTTGTATATCTTCAATCTACATTATGATTAACTCGTATTAGTGACAATACTTATAATTGATTTTATTTAAAAAATATTGTAACATTGTTAGAACATTTTATGGCAGATAGTTAGGTGTAATTTTCGTCTGTATAATTTAAATTTTCCCCGGCAAGAATACACTTATTTTAATGCCTAAATATACTTTTATTTCTAAATTAATTCTCTTTAAAAGTATTTTAACTAATAAAATAGGCTAGATTTACCCTTAAGGTACTTATAATGATGTTTTCTAATGCTCAATTATACTTAAAAAAAAACGGTTGTATGTTGACTAAATATCTTAATCTTAGGTAACTCTAGTACGTAAAATTAAAACTTGTGTTTTAGCAGATCAAAATGTAATTATTCCTAGGGTTAGGTCACTTGTGAAAAATTTCTTTCAATCTCTTTCTCATAAATGACTGTTGTGTTTTATTTTTCAGACACATAACTTAAATTTGCAATTCCAAAATTTACAATGATAATCCCAGGTTCTACAGCAGTGCAAGCTGCAATTCAAGAGCGTCTACAAGAGTCCATTAGGGCTGCTGCGGCGATCATTTCAATGACGGTAAACTCAGATGACGCTGATACCCTGGAATTTGCCGATACTTTGGACAGCGACTTGTTGGGAGAAGCAAGCTTGTCTGACAATGACGACTATGGGAGCTCAGGTTAGGATAGTTTTGGGTTCAACATCCCACAGGGGGAGATGTTTGGAAACGAGCAGCTCTCCCTGTTGCTGAGTCGTGTCATAACGATCATCATACATCTTCTCAGTTCAATTGCTTCGGGACCGTTTAGAGGCATTATTGATAGTGTTCTCGACAGTGGTGCTGGAGCAGCTGATCTAGAAAGAGCCCAGTCGACGAGGCTGGGTTCACAAGTGATGAGCGGCTTCACGGACCTCATGTTGGGCTTTGCTATCTTGCTCTGTGCGCTTGTAGTTGTGGTTGTTGGAGTGCTGTGGCTTGAGCTTCTTAATCTGTTAGACTCTGCCGACAGGTCGCTTGTTCGTTGGATCCAAGGTGTTTAGAATCGTCTGAAAGCTGTGGTACTGCTGACATTTGATCGTCTAAGTTGCAGAAGATCCAGGCATGAGGGCGGTTCTGTAGTTGCTTGTGCTGAGGCCACAGATGCTGAAGTTATCGGGTTGTGTGCTAGGCCAGTTGGTGTGGCAGCTGTTCTGACTCCGCATACACAGGTAATCTTTTTTTTTTATTTTTTTTTTATAAGCCGTAATTTGGTTCCGTGAGGCATCATCATGTGCATTGGCTGTTCTGTCGCATCTTGCTTCAATCTAGTTAAAATTTCAGGTCTCCATTTGTATCGCTTGTCGTTCATACAATTAATGCTTCCAAGAGGGTCCATGAGCAATCATCTCTGAGTAGTACAAAATGATTTGTGAATATTTCATTTTCCAATTTGGGGGGTTTGAGAGGTTGACATTTTCCTTACACACCTCCGATGAGATGATCCCAAAACTATCATAGTTGAAAATATTTGTTAAACAAAAAGGTTACTTTACTTTTAGATTGCAAGAGTAGAACCGTCCCGAGCGTCTGTCAGCACGAATGCAGGCACCTTCACCATTCAGTCGTTGAGCCCATCCGACAGTGATTCCTTGGGCACTTATCTGCGTCTTGAACCACCATCTCCAGCAGTGTCAGGCTTTAGGCATTTGATACCTGATGCTGAGATTCTTTACGTAAGTATAAAAGAAACTTTTCCCTTTTCTAACACATCATGTTTTTGAGAAAGAGGCCATATTTCTTCACACAGTTCTAATCCTTGAATAATTATACCGTCTAATTGATAAACCTTGTCTTAGAATAAATAGCTACTTAAGTCCTGTAACTATGTTGTTTAGTTTAATCAATTAGGTTTCGAATTTCTGCATACACATTTGCGATCCAAATATACATTCTGCTTTCCTTATCCTAACTCATATAAATTTTATTAAGTATTTGAAAGGTGTATTTTAATTTTAGGCAATGAATGACGAGAATGTGGCACGTCATTTTACAGCTACACTACAGCGTCCGTCCAGACCTTTGCAGCAATCAGCGTAACCTCAACTGAGGCATCAGCTGTTTTTAAGTTGGAGGCCTCGCTAGATGAGATTTCCGGAATGTCTGAAATTGCCTCTCCGTCATCTGAGGGTCTCACTGTGGTAAGTTCATTAAGTCCTTTATTAAATTTTCTTATCAAAAAGGCACATATGAGCTAGTTAGGTAGCCAAAAAAAATCTTTCAGTTATGCATTACTCAATTAATTGCATTAATTTAACTAGTCCTTTACTTTAGCAGATACTTTTATAATCCTAGGTAATATTTTACTTGCTTGGAATCTAATAAACAATGATAAGATTGCTCAATAACTCATATGAGTTGCTTGTCACATTGATTAAATTTCCTTTACCCTTTTTCTAATTGTTAATATCTTATTTTAGGCTGGTCAAGATGACACACTATCCAAAGTGAACACCCTAAATGTGACATTAGCTTGGTTGTTTGACAAATTACTTAGACATGACTTTATGTAAAATATTGATTAAAATTACTTGTTGACTCTTAGACGTATATGTGACTCATGACAAAATTTACATCTTTTAACTAGTCTTTAGTGAAACTTTAATACTGTATTTACATTAATTTTAGACTTTAAATATTCAATTAAAAAATTTTCATTTTAACTGTGATAGATGTAACGCTAGTGATATTAAAAATTTTTTTATAACAAATACCATTGACGCTTATATTTATTTGTATATATTTTCTTACTGTAGATTTAAGGTTGCAAGATTTTACATGTAAAGCTTTATTTAATTTCATTTTCCCTTTTCATGCTTAATGTAAGATTTTTAACAATAGTATAAAATAAATTCAGTTGCAATCTTATTTCATATATTTTTAATCTTTGTCAGTTCATATTAGGGCCTTGTAAATATTTCTAAAACAAACTCATAATCCTCAGTACCTTCTTTAATTTATTTTTCATGCTATATATTCATCCCCGTATGTACTAAGAATTTTAACCCCTGTGCTGTGATACGAAAGACTTACAAATGGACTATGTATATAATTCTATACCAAAGTAGACAGCTAGACTGGCTTTAGACAGATTATTGTAAATACTCTTGTTCTAGTGCATTTTTATAGTACCAAATGATAAAGTTAACTTTAGATCTCACTTATAAGGCTGTTAAGATATATTATTCTAACTTAGGGCTAAAATATATTCACAATTTTAGAAAAATGATTCTATTGTAGGATTTTGCCATTTAAAATATAAGTCTTGAATAAATAAAACTTCTCAATAGTAAAGTCTTATTATCCCTTAAAATTAAGCTAATTTTCCTCATAAATGTAAAGGTTAATCTGGATTGACTTTCCCCATAATATAAAGGTTAATCAGGATCAACTTTCCCCATAATATAAAGGCTAATCAGGATCGATTTTCCCCATAATATAAAGGTTAATCAGGATCGATTTTCCCCATAATATAAAGGTTATTCGGGATCGATTTGAATATCATGTAAGGTATATACATTTGTGTAAGAAGAAATTTTGCATTTATTCTTCAACTATTTTGATTATCTAAAATCATTTAATTTAAGATATATATATATATATATGTACTATAAATAAATATTCTTATTCTAATCATTCTAATTTGTCAAGAACCATTTAGATTTGTAACGTTTATATTATCCAAAAATTTTCTAATTTTGTTAATAAAGATATTTATGCAGAATTTTTGTTAATTACTAATGATTTGTATTATGTATTCTTAACTTTATTTGCATAACTACTCTATAAATACTTACAGTTCGTACTGCGTCTCGAGATATAAGTATAGCGTACAAGTAAATTATTACCTCTGGTAAGCAGTTAGACTAGGTTAAGATCGCTGGATTGTGGATTTATAATTTCCTGTAGATAATTTTACCTGCTTTTATGAAGCTTTTGGTACAATAGCGGTATGTTACAGAATCTCCTTACCGTTGAGGCTATACTTCGAAAGTAATAGGATGTCTGTTTTAAGAATCATATAAAATTAAACAATTACATACAAAAGGTAAGAGTACTGTTACTCTAGTTATAAGTACAGAATTTTATTTACATTAGCAGAGCTTTTTTATCGTTGGGGTGCGTCTGTATGTCGTAGTCCATGTTTATCATAATCAAAACTTATAAGTAGCATCGTATTTATCTTACTCTTCTATGTGATGGCCTATTACGATAGCTGGCGGTTGTTGCGGCTGGGCGTCCGTGCCTCCCGTATATAACCGTCAGATTATGGGCCCCCACGTCTGAATTTTGGGGAACAAGTGTGAATTGTCCTCTCATACGTATGCCTTGTCAAATCATTCTATATGCCTTTCTTAAGAGCTTAACTAAATAAGAAGTAAATACATCTAAGACTAGGATCATAATGATCGTGGCTACTACATATATTGCTAGCTCCTCAATGTAAAAAAAATATTTCTGACCGTTATAGGTGCTTTAGGCTTGATTGGACATAGTGCGCTTGGCTTAAATGGCAAAGTGCGTGTTTTGGTCTGTCTTTCGTAACCGAGTATAAACTGAGTAATGGTATTGTCTAAGGTAAGATTGTATGTTCCTCCTAAGACAATAAAAGGTGTAGAAGTGATTGCTATAGAGGCATTTTGCAGGCTTTGTTTAGTATCCTCCCTTAAGCTATTAAAACTACTCCATCTTGCACATATGCATAGGGATAAGTTTGTTCAGCCAAAGGACAAGGCTTGGCTATCAAAGTCTCATTTACTGCAAGTAATCCCTTAAAGCAATCGTTTCTTTCAACAGGTAAATAAGCATTGTAGTAGGATTTTCGGTACATCCTTTTGGATTTATCTACATAATAAATAGAATTTACGTAGCATCCATCAAACAGGATGGGTGAAAACTGGAAGATCTTTACTGGTTCTGAGCTTAATTCTATAGAAAAAATAGTGGTAAATGAATCTGTACCACCGTTTACACGACTTTGGATTTCCAAACCAAGATTATGAATATAATCCATTTTTAGCTCTTGCCTAACAAATTCTTTTACAGTGTCCGTGACTTCAGTCTGTGCAAGATCTTGAATTAATACATGTCTAAAGGTTAAATCTGCTTTAAGCTTTTCCAAATTTTCAATAGCCACATTGCTCATACTATCAACATAAGCAAATTCTGGCGTGGTTACAAATATAGGTGATTTACTGTGAAGAACTATTCCACTTACAATCTTTGGAATTATATCTGCAAGCAGATTCTGTGTAAAGTCAAATTTATCATGATCCAGTTTATATGTCAATTTGTTTGTATTACTGGTCACTTCAATGCGGTTGGAACTTATCAAGGGGGTTACTGCCTCGATTGCCTCCTTAATTTCACGGATAAGTTCCATCACTTCATTAAGTAAATTTTTAATCTTACTTGTATACATCTTGCCTATGAGCTTAGTTTGCGTTGATGTATACGTACGTCCATCATAGCTGATGTCTACTTCGTTCAGTATGTTATTATAGAGTGCTACTTCTGGAACTATATTATCAGCAGATATATCAACTTGAATTGATTCAATTGATACAGCTGTATAGCCAATACGCTGTCCACTCTGATAATGGTTCGGTAATAAGTCTGTCATTGGATTTGTTGTTATACTAGAGCAGTACAAACTTATTAACAGTAATATTCTAAGATACATTATGAACAGTTTATACAAACTTAATATGTAATTATATCTATAACTAAGGGTTACCTTTGAATGATACACTTACACTAATGAGTGAGGTCTTCACTGTTTGGGGTTTTATGATAAATTGACTTACTTTCAAAATTTTAACTATTATTATCAGCCTTTGCTACTGCTAAATTTTAAGGGGGAGTTTCCTAGTCCCTCTCTATAATTAAAATTTGACATATTTTTTTGTATGTAGATTGGTTAATAGTTATAGTTTAATAACTAATTAAGTTCATAATTCTATATCAAGGTTTGTATATAAGGGTTACATAATAACATTCATATACTTGTACTACTTGTACTAAATGTTTGACTCGTGTTTAGTATATACAGAGTCAAATCTTATACATATGCAATATAATTTTTTATATTTTTATATTTTATGAATACAAAAATTTTGAAGGGATCGACTTTCTGTCGACGTGTATTTGCATATGGATGGTTCCCCCCTCCTATTGGGTTGAGAGAAACATAAATTTTGCCACTGAATATATTATTTGAGTGGAAAAAATTTTGCATAATTAGTGATAGCTTTAGTTATCAGATTAGAATAACATATCATCATATGTGTTTACATATTCATGGGATAAACAGAAATTATATTATATTATATTCTTAATTTCCGGGGGTAAGGTGTCAAAGTGCTCATCAAGAGGCTTGAATCTGTTGATCTCATTAAAGGCATATTTAAACTGTCTGTCTTTATATCAGAGATCCTTTCAACCGTGCAACTTTGAGGACTTACATCTATAACTATATGGTGAGATATGATATATAGGGGTAAGGTTAGGGTTAACCCCTGGGGTGATGATATTATTCTTAACTAGTACAATGTGCTTTCATTAGTAATTGTACTATATGTCCCTACTTGTTCAATTTTGTAGATGAATTTTGAAGCTGGCAATTGAGACAAGTTCTGGCATAGCTTCTGATATATTTCTTTAGGTTAGGATGGAAAGAGTTTTGCATGTATAAAGCATTTTGATTTTTCCACCATGTGTTATCAGAAGATGTGTATAGCATACTAATTCTGCTAATAATTTGGAAGGGAGAAAGCTTTTAATTCTCCTTTTATCTTAATGAAAAGAATAGAGTCTCGTAGTTCATAATTTTGCCGCTTGTGTTTACAAGTTTGAGCTTGAGAGGTCAAACATTTTGTATATATGTCTGAATATTCCTCTTTTGACCGGTAATTATTTTATCTATTAATTCTTTCTTTTAGGATTTTTAATGGCTTTAGTACTTTGCCTATAGCTCTAGTTTCGCAGCAAGGGAGTTTATGGTGACTTTAGGCTTAAGAGGTTTAGGCGGTTTTGGTTGTTCATCATAATCCAATTAATTAAGGTTATCTATTATAAATTGTGTCCATTCATCAACAGTCCAAATTTTATATTACGGTAATTTATCTTCAAAACCAGACTTAACAAATTTGGGTAAAGCTATCTTTTTAATACTTTGTAAAGTTGCTTTATATGCCCTTGTTAATAAGTCTGCTAAATTGTCTTTTCCTTTTAGGAATGACATTGTTAGCTTTGGTCTCAAAGTTAGCAAATTAAGATTCCTTCGTTTCAACTTATCAGTAGCGCTTAATGCTTTTGGGCTAAAGAGATAATAAGCACATTTTGCATCTGTTAGTAGTGTGCATTCACAACTTGGGCCTATTAAAGTTTTAATGAACTTGCTGCATAAATGATTCCTAGAATCTCAATATCTATAATATGTAGTCTTGATTCTGCAACTGTGATTTTCTTTGAGCAGTATGCAATAATCCGAACATAGACGCTAAAGATTTTAAATTAAATCTATTGGTTGATGAAACCATTGCGGGTCTTAATGTGTGCTGTTCCTTATGATCATACAATAGAAAAACAAGAGGTGGCTTTGTTTTGTCTGCACAAAGTTGTGTGACAGGCTTTGCCTCCTTTATATTAGTAATTCCTATTACAGGGCGGTACATTGCTGTACTAAGGCCTCAAATATAAGTTGTTGTGAATCAAGGTAAACATAGCCTAGTTCTAATTTACGTATAAATTCTAAAAACTTATCTCTATTATTATTGAATACAAGTTGAATATAATTTTGGTGCAACATTGTGGAACGTATGACTTTAAAGGCTCTTTGCAGAATAGTGGTTAAAGGTGTCTGAACTTTATTTAATTCCATAGATAGCTGTAAAGATATCCCAAGACTATTGTGTACAGCATCTTCAGGATAACCCAAAGTTTTGCTAACCAAATACTCAAATTTAGGTGGTCCATCTTCAGACATACGTTTAGAATATTCCTTAATACTTTCACCCTCATTCTGCAAAGGTAAAGGTAAAATTGGCAATCTGTTATCATAGATAACATGATGCACTGGATCATCAAAGTTTAGGCCAGGGGGTAATGTTTTGGCCTGTAACTCTGGTGTTACTATTTGCGCTAAGACTGCAGAGTATAAGCCAGTGGAAGTGCTGGCTGCGTCTGACAGAATAATTTTTGGTGCAGTTAAATTTACTAGCTTGCTAAAAATTGGACCTGAAGCCAAAGCTTTCTTAATGTCCTCAAATGCTTGTCGTTGTTCCAAAGTTGGACAAAAGTTTTACCTATTTTTGAAGAAGTAAGTGATGTTAGAATATGTGTGGGAGCCATAATCTCAAATCTCAAATGTTTATGTATACTAGTTAATACACCCATAAAAGATTTCATTATAGTAATATCCGTTGGCATAAGGATATTTAAAAGCTTTTGCACACGTTTTTGATCTACACAACATTAGTTGTGTGATATGAATTTTAAAATGTATATTCAATGATTCAGAGCTAGTTTTAGCCAATTCAGTTGAAACGATAAAATTATCATAGATGTGTTGGACTTCTGGGATAGGAGAGTGTACCATTTTTAGCTACATCTCCTTCCATTACAACCTCGCCTTGGTCGTCATAAACTAATTTCCAATGTAAAATTTGATCCACAAATCATGATAAACTTTCAGGTGAAGTTTTAATACTAGTTGGCAAAGATGCATGTCTAAAGGCTCCTAATGGAGTTGCACATAATGTTAAATCCCTACATGAAGGTTCTAAAGTTATACTATGAAAAGCATTAGCCATATCACTACTACTGTGTACAAATTTATCACGTAGTGATTGAATTAATGGTTTCAGCTGTGGGCAGCAGTGCAGGTTCTGACTGCGGATAAGGACTTGCATAATTGTTATAGGAATCCCCATCTAAATTAGCCCTTCCAATAGTACTATTTTTTTTTTTTTTAACAAGAATTCCAAAATAGACTGCATTTGCAACTTTTCTACAGGTGATAAATAATATAATTTCTTATGCTGGGGCAATGTTTGACCAGGTTTTAACCTAATGGTATAATTGCCTAGATATTTACTCATATTACCCCTATCTGTAGAATGTGTAGATATGATTTCTGGATAGGATTTTAGGAATATATCTTCTATATAATGTCTTACCTCTGGTGGGTAGTCTGACAGCACCACTAGATCCTCTGGTTTAACAAACTGGTCCTTAGGCACACTGTATCCAGTAGGTTCAGTTACATAGTCCATGAGATTATCAGTCTCAGATATATGTTTTAATCCGAGCTCTATAACATCATCACTGTTCTCAAAGAGTTTATTCTTTTCAGGATCTGGTGAAGTTAAAATCTCATCAATATTGGAACGGTAATCAGATAAAGCTACTCCTGGTACTGGAGTGTCATTGTTTATAGCTGTGGGATTTGGAATGTATCCGTCAGCCAAAGGAAAGGATCGTTCGACCAGATTGATGGCGCTGTATTTTGGTAGCTATAAGAGTTGTACTGGGTTGTTACTAGTGTCTAGTGAGATCTGATTGATGGCTGGAGTGTTGGTTGGCGCAGTGTGTTGCTCCAGGGCTTGCACAACCTCATCTAGCTCTGTTGTCACAGATACACCATGTATGAATGACTGTGTAAAGTCGAAGTCAGTGGTGATCTCCTTGACAACAAACTGGTTGCTTGGTTCCAAGTATCCAGTGATAACAGTGTTAGTGATGGTATGCTCAGTAACATTGGTTATCATTGCTCTACCGCTAAGTTGTCCTCTATTGTTGACTGTGAGTTGCGTTTGTCCAGGTTGAATCTTGATTCCTCCATTTCTGTCATTAGCAATGTGGTCATCACTGAGAATCACTTTGGTTCCAGGCGCCAAATTGAAGAAGTGGTTGATGTTCATCTCTATTGTTTGTGTTTCTTTAGAGCCAATCTTATCAATTGTCCCTGTATAAAGCTGTAGTTCATAATCAGAGCAGAATAAGCTATCTAATACTCTGCCAGGATGGAACATAGAGTACAGGTATGGCGCTGGTGGGTGATTGTCTGCAATGAAAGTCAACCCTAGCTGGAGGTCTCTAATACCATTCATTCCAATGATCATAGGTGTGACATTCTTATGCTCCTCAGGTACAATCATAAACGGTACTGGACAGTAGATACCTGAGAATTGTGTGAGGCGAATCATAAGAGTTATCTCTCCAGCTACTGGGATCTTGTGTCCAGAGTAACTGACAAGGACCATGTCACTCTTTTCCAGATGATTCTTAACCTCATGTTTTTGTACTCCAAACAACATACCAAAATAACTGGTTGACATGATGTTTCTGTCTGCTGCTGAGTCAAACAAAGCTGTCATATACACATCATAGTTTCCATTTGTCATACAGCCAGAGCAGTTAAGATACATCTTCCTATTCTCGTCCATAATGGCTGCTGAACTGTCTACTGCTAGAATCTTGGGATCGTTAGGATCCATTTTAACTGTGATAGCATTAACCCTACTGGTTCTGTTACGCTCTTTGGATTGTCCATTGGTTTTAGCTTCGACCCATTCTTCATATGCTTGCCTGAATACACCACCGGGTCTTACTTTACCACTATGGTACAGTTCCATCATAGCTGGTCTTCCAGGACATAGATGTTGAGAATGGTATTGGTCTTTACCATATTTCTTGTAACAGTTTGGGCAGTATCCTGATGTTAATGCAGTTTGATATTGTCTTCCTTGATCATCACACAATAGTCTACATCCGTCTGATATCTTGTGAGAGTTTTGACCACACGCTCCGCAGTAACGCTTTTTTGATGATCCATAGGAGATATGATAATCTTGTTTGGTATTCCTCTGTGGCTGTTTATCCCTATTACCCCTATGGTCCCTATTGTAGGTCTTGGGATAGGCTGGTTTAGCCGTTACTTCTCTAATTGTTGGTTTCCTGTAGTAGCTTGATGTAGCAGCAACTTTAGCAGATTGTTTTTCCCTGTATAACCTTGTATCCCTATCATTTGAGTTGTTAGCATTGTGTGTTTTCTTATAAAGTGACAAGTCTCCATTGTAACTGACTGATACTCCATTCTGTTGTAGATCCAAATCCAAATCTTCAGTTCTAGGATACATAGATGCGGTCAACTCGTGATATGTAGGAGCTCTTGCAAGATCATGTGTGAGATTGTGGTGATTCTCAGATGCTATGTTGCGGCTGTTTGTTGGTAAGCTACGCCTAAGTGCTTCCACTGCAGTTATGTTGAATACATTCTGTTGTTCTGTCTTCTCATTATAATGAACTGCTGCTCTGCTGGCAAGATTCTGAATGATACTGACAACCTTAGGGAATGACATTGCCTTAGTTCCTTTAAAGGCTATCAGCTTAGCTTGGGCTTCCTGTGGACTGATGAGTACATCATATTGTAGCAATAAGCTATTGTAGACACTTTCAATGGATAGTCCAAGGTTGAAACTCTGCTGGATAGTAGTATATGCTTCTCCAGTAGTGGTTCTGAGCATAAAGGTTTCGAATTCAGATCTGGAGAGCTTACATAGCTCTTGAGCGGTGTTCATCTCTGATAGATAGTCAGTAATGTAGGGTGGTTTTCCATCTCCTTTGAAACAATGCTTGAGAGGGAAGGTTCCATTAGCGAGCTTAAGCTTCTGATCATTGTCCAAGGTGCTTGTGCTTACATAACTGCGTGGTGGTTTAATTCCAGTCTGGTTAGTAAAGTTACTGAAGTGTCGTTGAGTGCGTTTGTCATTCTCCTCTTGTACAATACGCTGCGCCTCTAGCTCAACTTCACGTCTTTGTTCCTCTTTGTACTCTCTCATACTCTGTGTGTAGTTGGTACAGAAGTTTTTCATCATATCTGCTTCCACACGTATGTTGGGATTACAAAGTCTTATAGTGTCCAGGAATTGTGGGAACAGAAAGTTTCCCAGAGGATCTGATAATGTTGCTCTAACATATCGATCTCTGATCAATGCGTCTGGTGAGTCCGCACGTATAGATATGGATCCTATGGATTCCGTGTCTGGTTCTGGCGTCTTGGTTCTCTCACCATTCTGTTCTGGTTCCTCCTGGTTGGGCATTGGTTCCTCCCTTCGTGTATCATCTCCTGCAGTAGCTGTATCAGCTGACGGAGTTCTTCTTCCAGGCGTCGTCGAGCGTCCTCGACGTGGGGTGCTCGCCTTCTCAGCGTTGTCATCTTTCTTACTTTTGTTGAACAATGGCATTACAGCTAACTTAAAGCTTTTAAACTATTTATGAGTTCCTTGAAAAAGCTTATGAGATGTTGTACTATTTTAGGATTTAAATAGCAAAGATACAAGAAGAAACTAAATAATGCGCTCAAGATTAAAACAATCAGGAATTGTTTACAGTAGCAAATCTTTCCTTTAAATATGCTAAATATAGATGGGTGTGCAAACTTGAAATTTGTTAATTTAGTCAGAAAAATTATAATTATTATAAGTCCAAATTTGGTAAAATTTCCGACCAAGTTCACATTTTCATAAAATTACTCTAAGTTTGAAAATTCAAAGATTTCCCTGTAACAAAAGAAATAAAACGGTGCTAAGTCCAAAATGGAATATTTTGCTCAGAGTATTAGGAAGTCTTTGAAAATTTTATTTATTGCATAAAGTAAATTGTTTATACTTATATCATTCTGACTGATCGAGGTTGAGAATATCTTTGAAACTTTGAATATTTTGTTAAACTCAAAATTAGGGGAAACAATTGCTTTAGTAAACCTGCATATAAATCAGAATTACATTAGGAGTATAAAGGCCTATGCATGTTCAAGTAATTGCAAATCTCAGAAAATCCGTTCTAACAGTACCAAAGTATTAGTACATTTTAACTTGGGCATAAATGCTTTCTTCATGTTCTATAAGATTTGCTCCTAAATTTTCATTTAATAAGACAGTTCAAAATAGTCCTTTATAAATAGTATTTTGATATCTTATAAAATGAAACGTTACTCCATGCTTGATTCCCAGTAAATTCTGGTTTAAATATTAAAGAGTCAAGTATTTCAACACTTAGAAAATCTCTGAGAAATAAAAATTACACCAAGCTCAAAGATTCATATATACTTTGCCACTTAGCACAATTCCCAAATCTCAAAAATCTGATCAAGTCCGAAAATCAAAATTTTGCATATAGCTCAATCATAGATTATTCCAACCTAAGTGATTTACTAAAGAGAGGTACAGCTAGAGAGGTTCCCATGTTCCGGTATGCTCTAGGGCCTCTAGAGTGTCAACCGGTGCGAGTGTCCCCCTAGGGCGGCGACCAATGGCCACAAATATACTAGCATTCTCTAGGGCCTCTAGAGTGTCATCTAGTTGCAACTGCTCGTACACGAGGCTCTCAATTGCATTTGTGTCGTGCCTTTCAGTCCCTAAAGCTTCAAACGCCTACAGCTAGCTGTCCTTTGGTCTCAAATAGTTTCACAAACTTTGAAAAATCCGATTTTGCTAAAATTACAACTGTTCGATTTTGGTAAAAATACTTGCCTTAGGCGGTTCGGGTACGCTCGAAAAAAAAGAAAAAAAATTTTTGAAGCAAAAAAAAATTTTCTAAGATACAACCGGTAAGTTGCACCATTGGTAGTGCGAATGGGGCGCTTGTCCAATATCATGGTATGGAGATCGCTCTTCTATGAGTACTACTAAAAATCCTACTTTTACTGCAATACACATAGACATTCTCATCGTCGGTTCGTCA